>JAOVVB010234297.1:0-23616 GCA_028570985.1 Heterobranchus longifilis | reverse complement strand
TTGTTTTTGTTTTATTCTCTTTTATGTACTTTCAAATAAATCTCCATCTGTAAAATGTGCAAATAAATAAATAAATACAAAATAAATAAATAAATGAACGCTAGGCAAAAAATAATCTTGATTTTTTTTAAAAAAAAGAAAAAAAAAAGGATACTTGGTTGCCTGAAAGTCAGTTTTTGTGGTCGTAAAATCCACAATTGTGGTCACAGAGACATGCCACTTCTCCTGTGAGCTCAAAAAGGAAATGAGAGTGTACAATATTTATGACATCACTGCAGCTCTTGTCTAACTGGCCAAACTGACAGTGTTACAACTAACCCTGTGTTACAACCATCCCTGCTCTCCCCTACTCATGTGGACAAAAATCATTTCAGGCACTGATCAGTATCACTTTAAGGGTACTGGTATCAATTGAGACTGGTACAGTATCTCATGGTCTAAACGGCGGCTTCATTTGCATCAATCTCTTTAATTTATTAGGCCAACGAGCCGCCGTCTTTAAAGAAGGCTGATTGCTTCGATTTGCATATAAATGAGTTTTCAAGGCAAACGCTGCCTGCCTTGTTGCAATCACCTGGAAGCTTGGATTAGTAGAAATTGTTTTGAAAATACAAATATTTGATGTTGACTAAACGCAGCTGAATAGAACATTTGAAAGATTTCATTCTACAGTCACAAAACCTTAATTTGTTTGATTACAGGCATAAATGACAAGTGTGCTGTGGGTTTCTTTATAAACTCAGTCTGTTTATGATGAGTTTATGATCTCTGTTTTTGGAAATTTGTAATACTGGCCGATAAATTTAAGGTCATATGCAACATATTTGGAGTGAAACCCTCAATTTGTTCTCAGCATTTATGTGCAGATCACAGAACGTTCTTCTTGGAAGTGAAAAGAAGGGATTTCTGTGTGCACACGAGGGTTTGATCATCCTTGAAAGAAGTGAAACAGCGGGGTTCTTACCGCTCTGGTGGGATTGCTCTGATCAATGGGGTTTTTGAAGTCTGTACGAAGCTCATCAAATGCAATGATCTGAAAAAAACAAAAAAAACAGGCATGTGAGTTTGTTTTCACTTGGAGCAGGGATGAATGGTGTAACTTGAATTTATGTATACTGAACGAAGACATAGTTGGTATCTTTTCAACACTACACTCTTAAGAAATTGTCTTGTCTCTAGTCTCAGCCTGTTGTACAATACTGTTGAACAGTTTACTGTATCGCTCACACAAAGATAGAGTACATCTTGTACAGCTGCAGCCACATCGCTCACTTTACCCGAGCGCACATGGTGATTAAATGATGAATGTGTACATATATAATTACTTACAACCTCGCTCTTTCCATTTGCACTGTGTATGAGCTACGACATGTGTCATTATGTAGTGTCTTACTATTTAAGGAGCTAATATTGTGATTGAAATTCTCCCTGTATGGTCACACAGTGTCAGTTTGGATTTGACCCTTTCTTTCATGTTTTTAATCTCCTCTAAAATTATATAGCAGTCTCTATTAATTATGCCTGATAATTAAGTTAATTGGAAATAGGGGTGTAAGAAAATATCTATGCACTTGAGTATCGCAATATTATGTTTTGTGATACTGTGTGGATTCTCGATTTTTAAACAATAGTTTACATGCAAAGATTTGTGGCAGATGGTGGTTAGTTTTGTGTTGTTTAAAACCTCAACCACTAGTTAGCAGTGTTGTAATCTATCTTCATCTATCTTTCACTCCAACATCACAATGATGTGTTCTTTATACTATGACAGTTTTCCTAAAATTAGATTTAAAAAGAATTTAAAAACCTGTATCATGAACATATCGCCAGATTCTTGCCAATACACAGCCCTAATTAGAAACTATAAGCATTGAGAAATAGACAGCTAAAGGAACTCATTTCTAATGACAATTAGCATTTATTTATTTATTTATTTATTTACAGTCTGCTGGGATTAAAACAATCAAATACAAAACTTAAAAAGTATGCTTTGTTGAGTTTGTATTTAAGAGGATTATGGGCTACTGGAGGTCTGTATAAAATCTTGCACAATTTTGTTTCTTTGTCCGGTGTCAAAATATATTAAATTGAGGTGAATGTAGAGAAAATATTATCATTGTTTGGATACGCTGATAGCTCTCTAACTGCTCCCTGTGAGGTGAGTATGAGTGATCATTTTTCTCACCACCTCCCTGATTAATAGCTCTATAAAAAATATTAATAATTCTCTGTGTAAAGGCCACCCGCTGTGCTTATCATCAGTTCGGCTTTTAAACAGCGAAGCTTATCTTTGACGGCTCATTGAAAAGCAATAAAAAGCAGACATTATTTGCAGATAAGTGAGGGTCTGATTTGCGTCAACAATGACTGATAAAATGAAAACACTATCTGTTTGAAATAGAAACAGTCCTGGTGGTAATCTCCCCGTATGAGTGCATACGGCTCTCCCTCGTCTTTCTTCACACTTAGCTCTGTTGTAAACAGATGCAGTTTCCATGGCGACATGGTGAGCCCCTCAGTGGGTTCCATGGTTACTATAGCAGTGAACAAACGTTCTGATTGGTTCGAGAGCCTCATAGAATTGGGGTGCTGTACCCGTGGGTAGAGGCAGACTGGGGGAAGGGGTGAACATAATCGTAGTTTGATAAGCGTTTCAATCACATGGTTGAATGCTGAGCCAGACACACGCTTCTCCCCGTCTCTTTCACACACAGACACACTGAGTGACTCATATGTAGTCTCACCCACTTAGTCAATTGGTACGTTAGTCATTTCAAGTCTTATGTTCGTAATGGTGTGTTTTGTATTTCACATCATTCCTGCCTCCATGGGTCCAGTGTTAAAGGTGGGAGATCAAAGCTTTAGTGTTTGTTGAGTGCACCGGTGTCCAGCGATATCTGTGCAAATTCCACTGGCAGACACATTCAGAACAGTCTGGCAGTGAGGTTTGTGATCACTGTGCTTTGCTGCCTCCCTGTACTCATTTCGTGCAGTTTGCTGAAGCCTGAACACCTTGTTTGAGCAACTGTTTATTGTCAGCTCTCTGGGATCATAGGTTGCTTTAACTGTGGAGGGATGGAGCCGGCTGGATTCTGTCTTTTTGTTGAGTGTGTCAGGTCAGACGAGCTCCAGTTAATTATACTAAACCAGCATGTAAGCAGGTCACTTATAGTCACTGTATGGAAATAGATGGAAAGAAAAAACACATGAATAAATTTAGACATAACATCCTGTGTTTTTCAGGCTCATGCATCTCCTGCTGTGGTCTGTTTCAACTAATTATGTCTTTGCAGGTAGGTGTTTGAAATGAAAGGGAACAAAGTGTAATTTGGTGGCTTTTAAGAGGCAATTCAAAATGTCAGTCACATATAGGTGCAATTACACTGAGGTTCAGCTGACACATTCATGCATGCCATTACTTCAAGAGTACCTGAGCGAGGTGTGTGTATGCCGTGTTCCTGTCAGTGTTGTACAACTATGTGTAGGTGGATGTGTTTTGTCTGCCTGCGTGGGACGGAGCGTGGACGTTCACAGGCCCTACAAGTAGGGATGGGACAATGTAAGATTTTATCATGGATTGGGATAAAGAAAACACTCACAATAAGTTGAACGTGGTGAATTTCCTCACGAGTGACTTGAAAACGCTCTCTAGATTGCTAACATACAGTCCTATATTGATTTATTTTTTAAATGCCACAAGGGGGAGCCTGTATCTTTCCAGTCTGCCATTATGGCTGAAGGCTCTGCTTGCCCATTGTATCTCCTACTAAAAAAGTTAAATTGGATATGTGGAGATACTATGGATTTCAAACTAAAGAATGCTATTAGCACTCAGGTGTCAGTAGCCAACAATTATATTTACACCCAGTTGTGTTGCCTGAACTTAACCAAGTAGTTTTGTTGCCTAAATTTAACCAAGCAGTTTTGTTGCCTAAACCTAATCAACTAGTTTCGCTGCATAAACCTAACCAAGCAGTTTTGTTGCCTGAACTTAACTATGTAGTTTTGTTGCCTAAACGTAACCAAGTAGTTCTGTTGCCTAAACCTAGTCAAACAGTTTTGTTGCCTAAACTTAACCAAGTAGTTGTGTTGCCTAAACGTAACCAAGTAGTTTTGTTGCCTAAACCTAGTCAAACAGTTTTGTTGCCTAAACCTAACCAAGTAGTTTTGTTGCCTAAACTTAACCCAGCAGTTTTGTTGCCTAAACCTAAACAAGTAGTTTTGTTGCCTAAACCTAACCAAGCAGTTTTGTTGCCTAAACCTAATCAAGTACTTTTGTTGCCTAAACCTAATCAACTAGTTTTGTTGCATTAACCTAACCAAGTACTTTTGTTGCCTAAAGCTAACCAAGTAGTTTTATTGCCTAAACTTAACCAAGTAGTTTCGTTGCCTAAATTTAACCAAGCAGTTCTGTTGCATAAACCTAATCAAGTAATTTTGTTGCATAAACCTAATCAAGTAATTTTGTTGCCTAAACTTAACCACGTACTTTTGTTGCCTAAACCTAACCAAGCAGTTTTGTTGCCTAAACCTAATCAAATAGTTTTGTTGCCTAAACTTAACCAAGTAGTTTCGTTGCCTAAATTTAACCAAGTAGTTTTGTTGCCTACATTTAACCAAGTAGTTCTGTTGCATAAACCTAACCAAGTAGTTTTGTTGCGTAAACCTTACCAAGTAATTTTGTTGCCTAAACCTAATCAAGTACTTTTGTTGCCTAAACCTAATCAAGTACTTCTGTTGCCTAAACTTAATCGAGTAGTTTTGTTGCTTAAACCTAAGCATGTAGTTTTGTTGCCTAAACCTAACCAAGCAGTTTTGTTGCCTAAACCTAACCAAGTAGTTTTGTTGCCTAAACGTAATCAACTAGTTTTGTTGCATAAACCTAACCAAGTACTTTTATTGCCTAAAACTAACCAAGTATTTTTATTGCCTAAACTTAACCAAGTAGTTTTGTTGCCTAAACCTAACCAAGTATTTTTATTGCCTAAACTTAACCAAGTAGTTTTATTGCCTAAACGTAATCAACTAGTTTTGTTGCATAAACCTAATCAAGTACTTTTGTTGCCTAAACCTAATCAAGTACTTTTGTTGCCTAAACTTAATCGAGTAGTTTTGTTGCTTAAACCTAACCAAGCAGTTTTGTTACCTAAAACTAACCAAGTATTTTTTTGCTTAAACTTAACCAAGTAGTTTTGTTGCCTAAACGTAATCAACTAGTTTTGTTGCATAAACCTAACCAAGTACTTTTGTTGCCTAAAACTAACCAAGTAGTTTTATTGCCTAAACGTAACCAAGTAGTTTTGTTGCCTAAACTTAACCAAGTAGTTTCGTTGCCTAAATTTAACCAAGTAGTTCTGTTGCATAAACCTAATCAAGTAATTTTGCTGCCTAAACCTAATCAAATAGTTTTGTTGCCTAAACCTAACCAAGTAGTTTTGTTGCGTAAACCTAACCAAGTACTTTTGTTGCCTAAACCTAACCAAGCAGTTTTGTTGCCTAAACCTAATCAAGTAGTTTTGTTGTATAAACCTAATCAAGTAATTTTGTTGCATAAACCTAATCAAGTACTTTTGTTTCCTAAACCTAATCAAGTAGTTTCTTTGCCTAAACTTAACCAAGTAGTTTTGTTGCATGAACCTAACCAAACTGTGAAAAGAATAAGTCAGCTACGTGTAAAATAGTCTGGCTGGGTATGTAAGCAGTGTTGGCATAAAGCCTTTATACTTCGGCTCAGAGGAGACCCCGGCCGGAGGAAGTCCCTCCTTCCTTCCGTGTGGTTCTCACCGTCCCTTCGCTGCAGCCGGGGCATAGCGCCGCCCAAGATGATTGCGTTTGGTTTCAAGAAATACAGACAGGCCAGGGAGTTGTTTCCACTGTACCAGATTGAAAGACATTCAATCCAGACATACATGCTACAGACACAGCTGTGGAGATAGGTCTGGCTATGCGAGACTACATGTAAAAATATATTTTTTACAGGTTGAGAACCCCAGTCTGCTGTGTTTGACCCATGCAGGTGGGGGTGAGGGGGTCGGATGTAAATAGCCAGATAGCTGCTGTGTGCCTATTCTCACCTGGGTGCAAACAGACACGGCATGTTTCTTAACAAAATGTAAGGTAAAGTGATTCCAGTATGTTTTAGTGCTATTTTAAGAGTTTCAAGCATATTTAAATGATTATCAGGATAATATTTAGATTTTTTCCCCAGGACAACTGTGACAGTAAATTTTCATATCATCCCATGTGCCTTATTTTAGTTTCAGTGTGTGTGTGCAGTGGCTCCAGAGTGCACAGCGCTATACTCACCTGCCATATGACAAAGAAGATGAGAGCAGCACACAGCACCAAGGTGAGCATGTAGCAGAAGGCCGCAAAGGTGAATGCCATGGCTGAGCCAGCCAGCCTGACGACGAGATGGGTCGAGAGAGAGGAAGGGAAGTTATCCCTTGCTCTATCTCTCACTGGCTATTGCTCTCCCTCCTTTTTAGTGGAGGTTATTGTCCGTTTCCCCCCCCCCTCCGATGGGAGCAGAGTCTGTGTCGTCCAAGTAGGTAGAGCAGTTTTTAGTAACAATCAATAAGCATCTTGGCTTCTCTGCTTCCCCTCATGTCTTTGTCTCCTTTTGTCTGACAGCAGGACGACCCCCTGTCTGGCTTTGATTTAGGAAGCACTTATGTCTGTTCACAGCCACAGTTGTCTGTCGATGGACTGATGCTCCTTTTTTCAGTCTCTGACAGGCAAGATGTCTGTCTCCTCCTCCTCCATGTAGTTTCTCTTTAGAAAAAGCCTACACATTTTTTTTTTTCCTCACAGTAATGCAAGCCACAAAGTGTCTGATTGACAACAGAAGCACAGGATTCTTGTCGATACTAAGCACAGCACTGTGTTTTTCAAAACAGTGAGGATTATCGTCTAAGATGGTTATGGCTTGTGATAGTTCAGTAGTTTCTCGTATGGCTTTCAGTTCATCTGTTGCTCTAAATCAAGAACACCATTAATGACGCATATTTCTAAATCACATTTAACACAGTTGGAAACAACCATAGTTATCTGTGAGTTATAATTTACAGAGTCTCTTGGTATATTACTTATTTTATTACAAAATTTGTGGGAAATGATTTACCCCCACATGAATCTAATCGTTTGCTGATTACAACGTATTGCTTTGCAGATTAGACAGTTATATTCTGACAAAGCAAATTAGTGGTGATTTTGCAATAAAATAATGTAGTATAAAATAATAAGTACAAATCAGTGAGGCAGTAAATATTGGAATTCAAATGAAATAACTATTTAACATTACAATACCAATACCACACATCCAAGAGGATTTACAAATACAAAATCAGAGTTAGCATGGATCAATACTGATCTTAATATCGAGTAGAGAATACCTGTGTCTGGCTGGAGACGTGTCTGCCACTGAACAGTCCACTCTTTCCTCGTCTCTGTCAATTTGGGTCGGCACCATGTCAGAATTCTCTGCTCTGCATCTTTCTCTCAGACGCATCCCTCAGATTTCTCCAAAAACACTGAGATTTGTCTTTGCTGACGTGCAGGGTGAATTATTAAATTCTGGAGGGAAAAAAAAGGGGGGAAATTTAACCAAACACTTGCAGAACACCTACATGTTGAGCTGCATTTATTCTGACTTAGAAATCTCTTCTGTTCTTAAGCAAAAATCTCCACAGCCCTCAGAAGTCATAAATTAATTAGTCCACCTTTCTATTGCCTCCCCTTCTTTCTTTCTAAAGTCTTTTTTTTTTTTTTTTAAATCTCTTCCAGAGATTTTGAAAACAGACCTGAATGTGTTTCCTGAGTCTACTCTGTCTCTTCCTCTCTTTCTTAGACTGCAAGAGAAATATTTCTATCACGCTTGATGTTATAACGGTCAACCAATAGCATCGCTTTGTCTCCCTCCCTCTCTTATTTGCTCTCTCTCCCTCCGCTCTCTCTCCCTCTCTCTCCTCCTCCTCTCTGTCTGTCAGTCTCCCTCTCTCTTGCATTTATACATTTCCATAATCCTCTGTTCCCCAGGGAGTGATGAGGGGGCAGGGCAGGCTGCAAATGTTTCTCCCTTTGTCTGCATATCTCTCTCTTTCTCTCTCTCTCTCTCTCTCCCTCTCCCTCTCTCCATTTATCTCCCTCCCTCTCTCCATATATCTCCCTCCCTCTCTCCATTTAGAATCAGATCAGAATCAGTTTTATTGCCAAGTAGTTTTCACGTACAAGGAATCTGTCTTGATGTCACGGTGCATAACATAATATATATATATATATATATATATAATTTATCCCCCTCCCTCTCTGTCTCTCTCATCATTTCTCTGCCTCCCTCTGTCATTCCCTTTCACCAGAGCCTTCAGTCAACCGTCACTGTACTATAAGTCTGTTTCTTAGAGGGTGTTGCTCTCAATCACCTGTCATGTCTTCCAGTTCTCTGCTCTATTAGCAATTCACTCAACATCTATTAAATTGCTCAATTTCACTTTTAATTAATTCCCTTTTTTCTCCACAGCCTATTATTGAAACTATTTTAGAAAACCACTTTAACATCTTTAGTGTCCAATATAAGTCTGTAAGGAACACCTGCATCACAAAAACACCAAAAAACAAACGGCATTTGTGAAAGTAATTCACTGTCTCATTATAGTCATTTTTCTCGGCTGTTAAATCGATCGGTCAGGACAGGGGCGGTGTGATGATGTAATTGGTTCCCAACCTTTTTTTATCTGACACACCCACAGCTGACCTGAGATGACCACCCATTATGTTCCAAGTATCTTCTTAAGAATGGATTTTAATCTGGTTATTTAACACTTATGATTAACACTTGTTATTATAACACTATTATCCATCAATCCATTTTCTTCTGCTTATCCAGTCGCGGGGGCAGCAGACTGAGCAGAGAACTCCAGATGTCCCTCTTACTTTTAGCTAACTATTTAAACTTTTCAGTTATTACTTAAGGTATTTCAACCATGGATATATAATAAGAACTAGGGAACTGCCACTCAGCCTTGCAGCCATTTTTCTCCCCAGTGGCCAATCCAATCCTATTTGGCTGACTTTGACTTTATTAATTCATGCTTGCAGTAGAGGATCCTGAAAAGCTGCAGAATTTTACATCAGATAAAGGGTGTTTATTTTCCTGCTTAACACAAATATGTGGATAGGCTATTATTTTAATTAAATCACCATTTCTACATTTTTAGTTGAGCTTTCCACCTATCCCCCGGCAACGGCAGAAGCCTGATTGGGAATCACTTGGATCCAGATGGGCAGAAGCATTTGACCAGTGCTTTGTGGGAGACAGGAAACAGACCTCTCTAGATCCTGTCAGCTCCTGCATTTCTCCTTCTTCCCTAGTAGGCTACAATACAACAGCTTGTTAGCCAACCAGCTGCACTTGGAGAACCTTTTGAGTGGTAATTTATTCACACTATCATAACCCAGATTATAGAAAATCTTCCATCACTGTGAATAGTGACAACATAAAGCAAAAACCTCTCAATTAAACCTGCATTAACTGATTTTATTTGGCCACTGGGGGGCAGTTCAATCAATCTCTAAACACAATACTGACATATTATCTCCTTTTTTGATATGGCACGTTATCAAACAGCAGCACACATCCAGCAGATATGGAGCAACATCATTCTGATGAATGTAAATCCAATATTCTCTCTGCTTTAATCTCTGTTTTCCTCTCCACCAGTTCCTGCAAGATGTACAATTCATTGTAGCAAGTTATTTATGTGGGTGTTCATTTGACAAAGAAACAAAAAAATTAGATTATATCAACTTCCTCAGACTTTTGTCAAATGTTTAGGAATCTGCTGTATCTAGCTTGTTATGTAAACATTTGTCTAAGCTGTCAAAAATACATTGACTCATCATGTCAGATTTGATTTCACTATAAGGCTTGTTAGATCCATCCTATAACACTTTATTAATGTACATGACTTTTGTGGCTTTTAGGATTTCAGACTTCCAGTCTCCAGTCTTTCAGAGGACAAGTGCACCAAATAAGGCTGGAGATGAGACAGAATCCTGGTACAAGGCAACTCCATCACAGCGGTGAGGTCTCGTGGTCAAGGAGGTGCGCCGGCAAGAGCAGGCAGCGGGGTTCGCAAAGGCCGTTTCTCAAGCAAAGCAAGGGCAGTGGATGAGAATGGACGGAGTTGAGAAGAACAACTTCTCTTGGAAGGAGTTGTATTTAGAACCAGCTTCATTATACGAGGCACGTACGATGTCCTGCCATCTCCCAAAAACCTCAACCAATGGTACAGCAAAGACCCCACTCTGTCCGTCTCCAGCAAACCTGAAGTACATTCTTGTCCCCTTACACAAGGCCGTAACACCTGGTGGAACAACCAGGTACTGAAAAGTCTAGCAGCTATGCTGGAGAGCAGACGGACAACCATCATGGTCCTGCCTCCTCTGTCATCCCATCCTGCATCTGCAAGAGAGTTTGTCCATGAAGGTGTGGAGCAACCCAAGGCCTGCACTTCAAAACCAGAGGCTGTGCAGCTAGGAGCATCATGGGACTAGAAGTTACTGGCAGACCTGGAACAAAGGATCTGCTTTCCATCGGAGATCGCCACAACCAACCTCAGATCAGACCTTGTGCTTTTGTCTACTTCATTTCACACCGTCTACATCAGCTTACAGTGCTGCCCTGCAGCATGCTGTGTGCGATGCTTATGAACGTAACAGACTTAAGTATGCTGAGCTGTATGACAAAGTTAAGGTTCATGGAAGTTGGCTGCAGAGACTCCGTAGGCATGTGAACTACCAGGCTGCTCAAGGACATGGGAATCCGGGGCCAGGCCATCAAAGCCCTCTCCGGTGCTGCTGAAAGAGCAAGAGAGGAGAGACAACATCTGGGCTCTGAAATAACATCAAGAACGAGATGACGTCAAGGTGGGGGGTGAGCCCGGGACGCCAGGCCTCATTGCTGAACCTCTGGAGGTGTAGTGGGCTCATCAGTGAAACTGAGGAAGGAGGGTGCCCACTCACAACCGCAGCGTCTCAAGGTATGTGCAAACAAACACAGGCTTGCATCACCTAGTCCTAAATAGAATCACTAGATTTGATGCTAATCAACAGAAATCAATGAATGTCAAAGTGAAAACAAAATCTCTACAAACTGACTGAAATGACTGAAAGTAAGAATGTCATGCTGCATGTTTCCTACTGGACACATTGGACACACACGGTCCCTGGTTCTGTAACTCTGAATCGCTGCCCACATCTTAAAGTGACCTGGCAATTTAGTCGGACTGATCAGGCTCGTATATACGCAGCACATAGCAGTACATATGGCTGATGGCTTGTCATGAAAATATGGCGTGACAAATGCAATCTGGGTTACAGCACCCAGTGAATGGGTGGCATTCAGCAATCTGGGTTAGTGTGGTAGCCATCTAATGGTTAAGCAGAGGTTGCTGGTCTATTTTGGCTTACTGTGTTGTCAGTGGTCGGGGATTCCCTGCAGTCTGGTCAAACTGTGTCGATATATAAATGACATTCTACTTTCTCATTTGCATCATTCCTACAGCAGTTCAGCCCAGTCGCCAGAATAACATGTTGGTATTGTATGTTTCTGCAAACCACAGATATGTTATATTTATACGTTTCATACTTATCATATGAACCTTTCTAAAGTGATGTAGTTCAGATGACATGTATAGCTGAGTGTCTCATCAGGAGGTGGAGGAGATGGTGGCCAGATGGCTGCCAAGCAGCAGACCAACAAACTGTGCAGCCTATTTTTTAACGAGAGGTCAGGACAAACGAGTAATGTTAACTTAACTGTTGATTTTTGTTAATTACGTTGATTAGCCTTTGTACCTTATGGAATTTACACAACAAACCATTTTATTTTAACCCAAACCCTGATGTTTTTCCTAAACTTAACCACCTAGTTTTGTTGCCTGAATTTAAGTTTTATTTGCATTAAAAAAAAAAAACTGTGACCGTAGTGAAATGTCATAGTTTGGCACATAAGTGACATCAAGGGGTCCTGAAAGCGTAGTGGCGTGCTATTTATATGCTTTCCCATGAGATCACGTTGATAAACGTACAATTCCAGCTTTGATTCTGGCAACTGGGTTGAGCAATTTGGGTTGTTAAACCAGCAAAGCCATGAAGGCAGTATAACTGCAGTTAGATGCCAATCATACCATAGATGCTGAAGGCTGCCAGACAGCCCTGGCCTGAGAGCGTTTGGCTCCATCTTGAGCCAGTAGTTCATAAATCATGACCACATGAGTGTGTTTGGACCAAAACCACCGGAAGAAGTCCAAGAAAGTTAATCCTCTGGCCCTCACTTTAATTTGAACACTTTAATCCCCTTAATGCTCTCATTAGAATCACCTTGCTTGTTGTTTAGCCATGTAATATTATTAACTACAGTAAAGCTCCTTCAATGCATTCTGCGAGATTCTGCTGCTTTATTGGCAAGTTATTGTTGAATTTGAACCGAGCTTTGACGCTGGTTTGCCTGAGCCACCTGTTAGACGGAGACCAAAGGACCATGCACAGTTTCTAGTCCCATCATGGCTGCTGATATCAGTATGAAACCCTTTGGTGTGTAGAAAGATAGGCCTTCTTATTCTACATTATTTACACTGAACATAAAAAAGTACTCAGCCCCATTTAGGCTTTTTCACATTTTATTTTTGGAGATTTAAAGGATGAAAGCATAGATGTGTTAGGGTCAAACAGAGGTAGACTTTAAAATGGGTTAAGGCTATCCATAAATATTTAAAGATGAAAGACATATCTGCTTTGTGTTGAAACATTGAGATTCAACCTTTTTACCCATCAATGGGTTATGATGAAAGATTGCATTTGGATATTCTGCGGACAGATTTTGTCACCGCGACAGGGTCACAACCGTGTGAGATGCTGCCACGAAACTTTACAGGTGTGAGATCAAAATGAAGGGTAACTTTGAAGATGGGTGTGGTCCAAGAAAGGGTGCCAGAAGTAGGGGAGTAGAAAGTGCAGAAGCCCCCCCCCACACACACTTTACGCCCCTGGCCAGATTTGGCATCGCAGCTGGTGTGATCCCATCACAAGTTTGTGTTTATGGTCATTTTTATTTCTCTTGTAAGTTTGTGTCCACTGGGAATGAATATGGTATTTTGTAAAAAAAAGAAAAAAAAAAGAAAAGATGATGGTATGTTGTTTTGTATGACTTAGTAGGCTGATCTATTGTTCACGTGATTGATCATTGGACTGTATAAAAGGAAAGTGCAAACAACCTCAGACACCACCCTGATAAAGGCAAGATACCTGAAAAGGGTACATTGATCTTTGATTTGATTACGTGGATGGAGCACTGTCAGTGCAGTGCATCATGTACTACATGCAATACCGAAGAGTAATCAAACCTCTTGTTGAAATCTCTCAGGTTTGTAGTCCTAACCCACAGACTATGCTGTCGTCTCATTGCTGGCTTTAGGCTGCCCACTAGTGCTGATAAGAAGTGACTGCAGCTCCTAATGTACTTCCACAATCCTGTCACTGCAAAGGCACAGTGGGAGGAAGTATTCAGATCCTTTACTTAAGTAAAAGTACTAATACCACACAGTAAAACTACTCCATTACAAGTAAAGGTCCTGCATTGAAAATGTTACTTAAGTAAAAATATATAAGTAGAATCATGAAAATGTACTTACAGTATTAACAGTAAAAGTACTCAAGCAGAAAAAACTACATTTTTAAAAGCAGATCTTCACATTTGTAAAGCTGGAAGGAACCATAAAATGTTTTAGCATGAAAAACGATGTAAATGATTGAAATAGTTGCTAAATAATTATCTTACTTAGCTGTACTTACATGTACTGTTGGGTAGTTCAATCTACATCAAAACATATATATTATATACAATATTTTACAACTTCTGCATATGTTTTGTGTGCAAAAATCTTAATTAGTAAAGTAACTAGTAACTAAAGCTGTCAAGTAATTGGTATTAAGTACAAAGTACAATATTTCCCTCTGAACTGTAGTGGAGTAGAAGTATAAAGTGGCAGGAAAAGAAAACACTCAAGCAAAGTACAAGTACCTCAAATTTGTACTTAAGTATGGTACTTGAGTAAATATACTTAGTTACATTCCACCACTACAAAGGCAAGACATGAAACCTCATAAAATACTTTAGCTAGATGACAGGATAATTTGCACAACACATAGACCTATGTTTCAATGCAAGCTTGTTTATTTATAGTTCAAACAGAAATGTTAAAGTAGAGGTACACATTGTTAATGATGATTTTATTTTCCATATTTCAGTGATAGGGTATACTCTTTAAAATGAGTATTTCTGTGAATGCATTCCTTTTTTTATTCAGATATATGAAGAAGAATGCGATTTTTTTTTTAATATATGCAAGTAAAAGTACTAAATGCAGTGTTACTGTCCGTCTTTATGATAATGTAAATGCAAAGACCGACACTGACACAGCCTTTCGGCCTTTAAGCCAGTTGTACAGATCTTAAAATCATGATAATGTTCATGACAAAGTGAGATTATTTATGTTGCCTGGTGTGTTCACTACTGCAACACTGAAAAAATACAGACGCTCAACAATCATACATTACTGAAGACTATAATCAATCATATATTTTTAAAATAATTTTGCCATGTCAGCTACAGCGATGAAGACTGACGCTGTATTTCATTTAACTCACCTAGTTTAAATCTGTATATGAGATTCCAGACCATTTTAATTGGTGTATTAGTGCAAATGAAGACTGACTGGTTTTAAATTGTCCACAAGATGGCAACATGCGAGCAGCAGCGGCAGCAACAGATGGTCACATTATGTGTCTAACAGCAGCAGTGATTTACAAAATGACTTGCTCTCAAAGCAGAATTCTAAATTCCTCCAATGGTTTTATTTGCTGCACACGAAGGCTTTGAGGCATCCATGCTAACCCTAACTATGCTAACCATGCTAACTCACTATGGAGAGAGCATCCTCATCGATAATTCAGATGAAGAACTGCATTACAAATCAAAATTGGTTTTGCACTTTCTATGAATACCACAGCATTATGAGGGTTCATAGTGAATTATAATGCATTCTGATGCATTATATCAACATTTAATGTCATAAAACATTATGATGTAAACTGGAGGTTGTCTGATGGGGCTTATAATACATTAAGACTACCTATATACTCACCTTTACACACCTCAACAATCAACTGTAGTGTATGCTATAATGCAACATAGATTCTTTTAAATGCATGAAATGCATTACACTTTACTCAACAACAATGAAACATCTTGATGATGAAGCATGCATTATTATAGATGCATCAATATGTATGTCACTTTACTAAACACAATGATAACGTATGATACTGTATGGGCAATTATAGCATACTATAATAACAACAACAAGAAGTGTATTTATATAGCACCTTTCAGGAGCAGATGACACAAAGTGCATCACAATAAAAGGCAAAAAATAGCAAGTAAAATTCAAGGCAAAACAGATGTGAAATACAGGCATCAAGCTAAAAACATAAATGACACTAAAAGAAAATAAGTGAAAGCAACACATAAAAACTGTAAATCAGTTTAAAAAAAAACATAGAAAAGACAAAACAATTTAACAATTTAAAATTAGAGACCAATGTACCTGAGACAATAAAAATAATAAGAATATAAATACAATGGATTTAAAAGAATATTATAATAAGAGTATTTGTCATTAAAAAAGAGTGAGATAAGATTAATGAACTAGATAAAAAGACAAAGCAAGAATACAAAGATGACAATAACATATATTTAAAAGTTATAATAAAAATAAGAGATAAACGCTAAAAAGACTAAAAACTAGATACAACAGATAAAAAGACAAGAACAAGGACAAGTGAAATCGATAGGAGGGATAAAATAAAAAAATAAGTAAAATAACAATAATTAAATAACAGATTAAATAAAAGTGTAACATTTTATAACCTAAATAAAATAAAATAAGTGAATCAAATAATGTAAATAATTCTTAAGTCATTCTTAATCATATACCTGGCTAAATAGGTAAGTTTTAAGTTTACATTTAAAAATGTCAACATTTCCAGCTCCACTATAAGGCATATCTATAATGTTTTATGAGCGTTGATATAATGCATCAGAAAGCATTATGTGTGTTTATGAGTGTAGTCATGAAGCAGTATGAATGCATTATCATATAAATGCCCTCATAATACACTCTAGATCCTGTCTTCATATAAAGTGTCACCAAAATGCTTTGAAAAAGGAGGTCAAGTCATTCAATCTGCACCTAGATTTGAAGATCCACAGCAGGATTATTATTGCGAGCGGGAGTGGTAGCTCATTAACCCCTGTTACAGTACCACAGTGGGAATTAAGGCACAGCCGGGTCACAGCTGAATCAGTGAACAGCTGACTGCAGGGTTTAGTGGGATATTGCAGCGCCTGCTTGACCGGCCCGACAGTACAGAGGGGCCAATACACCACCCAACAAAATGGGATCAATTTAATGACTCCTGACCTGCTGCCCTTTGGGCCTAATTGAAATGTGTTTTTTTTTTCTAACAGCTTTATCGATCACTTTAACAATAAGGAAAAAAAACAACCTTAAATTAAACTAACATGGCACCCAAAGGGCACAGTGTGGCATAGAGGTATTACAACCTAATGCATATATTTCAGCTAACAGCACTTCACTGACAAGTTTACAATGTCAAACAGATTTATATCGTGATTACAAAGCTGTTGGACATGGGGTCAACTGCCCACAGATGCTGCCAGTCAAGAACTTCCTGCAGTCTAATAGCGTGTACACACCGGGCGCGAACAAATTCATTTGCACGAATTAATTACATATAAACTCAATGTAAAGATGCGATTAGATGCGAGTTCCAGTTGGGCGACGCGAATGACGCGAATTGGGCAGTATGATGACGCGCGAATCACGCAAATTCACTCATCTGAACTTCCACGGCGAGCGTCGCGACTGCTTGCGCGAATGAAGCGAAGAAAACAGAAGATTCCAGCATCCAAACCCTGCGAGAATTAAGCCAGTAGATTCATTTTTTTTGCGTCTGGTCTGAACGGAATACAGTTACTCATATTTTGTATTTTAAATATGTAATTCTGTTACTACTGAACAGGATACAGTTTGTCCTGACAGTCCCAGTGTATCACTGTGATGCAGCAGCATTATGATGCTTCTTGCCCTTCATGTTATACAAACATCTATAAGAGCAAGTACACAGCAGATGATGCCCTTTTCGTTTGCTGAGGCACAAATCAGATACAAACCAGCATCGGTGTGTTAATGGCGTGTTTGTCATGACCTCATGGCAACAAAGAGACTACAGACGTTTTTATTGACCTTGATGCTCGGAGGCAACAGAGATTATACACAGAATGATGTAAAGCAACAATACAAGTGCTTCACTGAACATCATCCCATTTTTAATGAATTTATGCCAAGCTAAAAATAAAGATACAAGTGTCTGCCAAGAAAAAACAGCTCAGCAGGACCGCAACCGTAAAAAACGTCTTTAACATCCATGGATACACAGTAGCGGAACAGTTACCATAGCAACAAAAACAAATCCAGTAAGGTGGCTTTTCAGTCTTTAAGCAGAAATCAAATGTGTTGTGCCCTTTAAATAGTGTTTGAATCATGCTGGAAGACATAGAGGTATGAGATTAGCTGTTGTTTTGCAGTAAAGGTATCATTAGTTACTGTGTAATAAATCAGTTGGAACAAATACTGATAATAACAAAGCATAAAACATGAGCACACTGCAGGAATTCAGATACCATGTATAGGACTATAGCAATGTGTGTGCTTTACAGAATCAGGATATATGCAGGAATAATGAAGTTAAATGTAATACCTATTAAGACCATTTTTTAAGACCCTTTCCATACACTTTAAGACCTCATCGCCACTTCGAGTTCTAACCAGTTACATCGACAACACAACTTACATTTACTCTATACTGATTATAAAATAACACACCTTAACTTACATTTACTCGATACTGATTGTAAAATAACACAACTAAACAGTTTTAGTTTGTGATAACTCCTCATCAGTGCAACATAATTCAGATAGGTGGGGTGGGAAGAAGCACAAGAGAATTAATTCAGAATCAGAATCAGCTTTATTGCCAAGTAGTTTTCACGTACAAGGAATTTGTCCTGATGTAATGGTGCATAACAAAGACAACACAAAAAGGTATATATACAAATGAGAAAAAGCTCCAAAAGACAGGTGGTATAAATAACTAATGTATAAATTATATTACAGTAAGGAATATTTAAACAGTATGTTCTGTGTGAGAGCTGCATAGTTTAGAAGATATGTTTGTTTGTTTGTTTGTTTATTGTTTATTTGTTAGGGACGATGCATAATACATGTATTATGCCAGATTTAGCTGAAAGCTAAATTGCATCTGTAGTCCCTAGGTGGTACACAGAGAAACAGCAAAATAACAGCACAATAAACATCAATAATACATGATCAATAATAACGATAGTAAAACATCAACAATAACAACAATACCAAAACATCATAATATACATAGAGCATCACCAGGGAATACATCATCAGCCATCCAGCATAGACAACCTCATCAACACAGAAACAGGCAAACAGCAGTCAACACGCAGTAAGCATGTACAAATGTTCACATTATAAACGGTATATGGTGCAAGTATAACAATAAAAATAGAAATAAAAATTGCGTTAATGTAACGCATCATGATATATGAGTTGAGTGCTCTGATATGCAAATGTTTACAGATGTGCAATGACCATGTAGTGATATTGAGTGGAATAGGGTCCATGTCAGTGGGGGTCCAATGTAATATTTATTAGTTTATTAGAATCGCACTATGCTAATGATTCAGTTCAGGTAAGCTTCAGCATACAACGTCCTTGGACAAATATACATATTGAAAACAAGTCGTACAATTTAATATCTTGGAAAATCCATTTCAGACTTTTTAATACTTTTTAAGGGCCTTAATTTTTGCTAAATTGATTTATCAACTTAGACCCTGCAGGCACCCTGTAAATCCATTCCAGTTCTGGTCCGTCTCTAATCCACAGTGAACCTCATAACACCTGGAAAAGAAAATAACTTATTTTCAGAGAATGTAGCTACTGTATACCTTCCATCCCACCACAAGGGTGCTACAACCTACCTAATAAAAAAGGTGAAGAAAAAAACAAATTGAAAGCCAACACCATTTGAGATGTCATTGTAGAGGATAAAAAGAGATATCTGAAGTTATCTGAATCTTTCTTCCCCAGGGGCACTGAGGATACACTTATGCCCTACATACATATTAGTATAAAAAAGATGTGCTGTTGTGCAGCCACTTGTTGCCATCTTTACTTATATAGTTATATTTCTGTCTTTATTCTCTAAGATTTGTGCTTTTTGAAGGTCAAGGTCATCATAACATCACCTGCGCTAGCGGTATTTGCTGAATGAAGGGTTTGAATCTAAAGATTAAATTCATAAGACCACGTGCATGCAAAAAGTAACTTGAGAAATTTGACAAAGACGTAGAAAGCAAGCATTTAACACTGTAAGGAGAGAGTGTAGGGACACAGGTTTTTGCATATCGCCCACCAAAGTTTTGCAGAAGATCAAGCTGTATGTCTCGGTGAGAGACAAAATCGTCCTTTTAACAATATCGTTTTGTAATCTTTGATGCATTGAGCAACCCAACAAAATGCATCAAAGTGCTGGAGTCCATGGCCAGGGGCCACCTGGAAATCACAGATGACCAAGTAGCTTCTTCATAAAACATAACTCACAAAAGGTTCAGCTTTTTGCTGCAGCGACATGAATTTCTCTTATATTACATCAGAAAACTTGGGTCCGCATATTCTAACAGCTATTGGAGACTCATGCTGTCCCCAAAACATGAAAAATCTCCCGTGAGACCAAGAAACTGTGTTCTCACTAATAATGGCATGGAGGATAATTATAAGTGTCAAGCATAATTGGTCCCTAATGACACCTATAAGATCGTTCCATTTGCTGTGAGATGCAGTTGAATGCTCAGAATAAAATACAAATGCAGACATTAAGTTAAAAACATAAAAGACACTAAAAACTAAACAAAAGCAAGTCTAAACAAATGGGTCTCCACAGAACTTAAGTCCAATGGGAGAAAGTTCCTAAGTTTAGGAGCTAAAACTCAAAAGCACAGTCTCCTTTTGTCTTGATCCTGGAGCGAGGAACAACAAAAAAACTGTGATCAGAGGATCTCAGAGACCTGCTGCTGACGTCGGTCTGCAGACGCTTTTTAATGTAGGGAGGCGCCTCACCAGGAAACGCTCTAAACACGATCACAAGAATCTTGAAGGGCCTCATTACAGAAACTTCCGAAGTCTTACCTCAGTTTCTGATGACATTTAGGATTTTTGGTATTACAGAAACATGTTTTCTAACTGCATTATTTTCTTAGGATAGGAATTTAACTATTACAGAACCGTCCTAACTTACTGATTTACCAAGTTAGGAACCCTAAGTTAGTATGGCAGACCCTAGTCTGGCTGGGTACGCAAGCAGTGTCGGCATAAAGCCTTATGTCTTGTTCAGACCAGACGTGAATCAATTAATCTACTTGCTTAATTCGCGCAAATTTGGATGCTGCAATTTTCTGTTTTCATCGCTTCATTCGCGTGAGTAGTCCCGACACGAAGTTCAGATATTTCAACTCACGCGATGAGCTGATTCGCCCGTCATGGTGCCGCCCAATTCGCGTCATGACTTTATATGTAATTAATTCGCGCTAATTAATTTATTTGCGCCCAGTGTGTACAAGACATTCTGTGTAATACTGCTGCTCTATGTGCCTTCAATTGCCCCCTGGGGACAAATAAAGTTTTTTGAATTTGAATTTGAATTTGAATTTGAATTTGAATTTGAATTTATACTTCCACCAGGAGGAGACCCCAGCTGGAGGAAGTCCCTCCTTCCTTCCGTGTGGTTCTCAGAGTCCCTTCGCTGCAGCCGGGGCACCACCCAAGATGATTGTGATTGGTTTAAAGAAATACAAACAGGCCAGAGAGTTGTTTCCACTGTACCAGAGTCAAAGCTATTCAATCCAGACCTCCCCCCAGTGCAGACACAGCACTGTGGAGATAGGTCTGGCTACGCGAGACTAGACAGACCCTGTCCTAAATTCAACGACACGCAACGACACGCAACAACATGCAACACACAAGACACGTAAAAGCTTAGAAAAATCACCAGCGGGGTATTTACCGACGTTTTTTATGTTGTAGAACAAAACGTTAAAATGTCTGAAGCTTGTGTTAACCACCTGTTAGACCTTATTTCAGACATGTAACCAAAAACACACACAAAAAAAACCCCATTGACTTCAAGGCGAAGTAACTGGAAGTGCTAAAATGCTAACTGATTTCCGAGATTTAGAACTATATAATGGGGCACCCTATTAGAAATCAGTTTGAACAAGAGGGGAGCCAGAAGTATCTAGTTCAGTGTAGTTCATTAGGATCCCCATTAGCTAACACCATGATGTCAGCTAATCTTCCTGGGGTCCAACACAGCCAGAGGAAATGAAACAAGAGCTCAGCAGATATGGCTGGCTCCCAGGCTGCCTTTAACTATGACCGCAATAATAAGCACATCATTGGATTTACAAATTTCCAACAATGTCACTAAAAACTGAACATTATCAACGAAATAAAGTGGTCACTGAGTGTATATTATAGTGCGCCCTGGTTTCCTATGATTACGTTGCTATGCTCACGTGTATTTCCTCTCTGTGTTAAAGGAGGTCTGAGGTGCTGACCATGCTGCTGAGTGACACTGACTGAAATATGAAAGATGGATTGTGACATTGTTGCAGCTGGCTGGCCTGTGACAGACATATCTGCTAATTTGAACACATTGGAGAACGTGATAGTTTGTGTGAGTATCGTGGCTTACACTGAGCAGCACCTTCTCCTCCTCTCATGAGTCATGGGCACATACAATACAATACAATACAACACAATACAAAATCTGCTCCTGTTTTAGTAGTTCAATGTTAACTTTCATTTAAAAGATCACATTTATGTTTTCATATTCATATACATATTTAATCCCATTAAGTATGTTTGAATAAGCCTCTTTATGTTAATTCATGTGTGGAATTTCAATTAATTTAACCTCCTGGCTGCATACATTTACAGCACAAATGGGAAGGTCGATCACTTGACATTAATGAGTGTGGGTTATGTTCAGAAGTTCTTGCTTCCTTCAATAGAAAAGTGTGTTTCAGTGTTGCAGAAAATATGCAGACAAAGTCAAGTGGAGAGACTACTTCTGAGTGATTGTGTTGGGAAGTTGTGTGTTGCACAAGCTGTGTTGGAATGAGCACATGTGACTTGGTCATGTGAAGCATCTCAACATGTTCCATCGTGTGATGATAAACTGAGTCCTCTCTACAGGAACAGAAGATTCCAGCGTGCTGCTCCTCCTCATGGTGTTTGGGGTGTTTCCCCTCCCTCGGCACTTTCTTTCCTCCAGATCTCAGTCTAATCTATTTTATTTCTCTCTAAGGTTTGCCATAATCATCGCTTCAGGTGGGTAATCTACAGCCTCCATTCCACGATTATTACAGGCAATCATCCACCAATAAAAACTAAATTAATTTTATCCAAATGAAAGCTATATTTTTAGCTTTGCTAGGACTGTGGCTCCAGAGATGGCAATGTTGTTACATCAGTCAGTGTTTTAAAACTTCCAACAACAACTAATGGATGCTGCTGGATACAGACATGCATGGTGCCCAGAGGATTAATCCTAATGATGTTGATCACAGGTCGAAATACCCACTTGTTTAATATCTGAATGTACAGTCTGAAAGAACTGTAAACAGAGCATGTGAGCATAATATGGCACATGTCACATGCTAACTGTCAACATGTTGGCATACTACCTGTGTAGGCATGTTTAGCATTCTAACAGTTAAAAGCATAGCTATGCCTCAGTAGCCAGTACAGCAGGTTTAGCCAATTCTGACAATATCAATCATTTTTTTGATTAATTAAAAGGGTAATGCAGAGATTTAGCATGTACTTCCATAAAGTTAGGGAACTCATAAGATATATGAGTTTAAAAAGAACAGTCAACATCTGTGCAGCAGAAGCTGAGAAATCCTTACTTTTAGCTCCTAACACCAAAAACACTGAATAATACAATTCCCATAATGCAACTCAATCAAATCTTTTATTAGGAGACTGTCCTCTACCAAAAAACGACACCACAGCAGCTTATTACTTATTACATATTTACATTTCTTGTTAGGTGGTGCCCTCTAGTGGATATAGTAATTATGACGGGAGCAAAGCAGGAAGTCATGTAACGTAGTATTAAGACTGAGAAAGACCGTTTACGCGGGCAGGCAGGAGGGGTGGTGGATAGGACAATACAAACACACAGGACTCGCGTTTGAAAACAAATATAAATGTATTTAAAAGTAAAGTTATTTTAACTTAACATAGCAAACGGAACTACGTCACGTTCTGCATCACATGTGTAATTACATCATATACTAGTGCTGTACGATATGAG
>JAOVVB010234290.1:0-23617 GCA_028570985.1 Heterobranchus longifilis | reverse complement strand
TTTAAGTGTGAGATTAAGCCCTGGGTAAAATCTTTTGTATATATATATTTCTTTCTTTTGTCCTCACATTCTTTTTTGTAGCACTTCCCTCTCAGTCACATACCCGACTGAATGACTCATTATGAAGCTCATTAGACAGGGCTTTGTCTTCTCTGGTGTGAATTACAGCATTACTCATGATCATTCACGCCTTCTCTCATTTGACACCATATAACTGAGATTTTATCCATAGGAGGGCTTAATCTCACACTTAAACAAACATCAGAATGGCAAAGAAAAACTTATTTAGCACAATTGTAGGTGGCAGATTGACTGTTTAATATTCAATGAACTGCTGAGATTCTCACAAGAACTCTGGCTTACATGATCTATTTCACAAAAGTCTTGTGACAAATGTTTTCAATGTGTTTTATGTGCTTATTTTCATGACTTATTGAATTTATTATTTTTGAAACCCTGCATAACTCTTAATTTCTCCTAAATACAAACTTGTACATACATGCTGTTCACTAATATTACTGCAGCACAGTTTTTGCTGAATACAGTGTGATCAGATCAGCATTAACCAGTGCACCATTTCACAAAGCACAAATCATCAAAAAAATGCGTCCAATAACTTTGCTAGTCTGCAAAAAGTGAAAATTTATGGAATAGGTCAAATTTATGTAAATATAAAATCTATGTTATGGAAAATCCTCACAAAAAAAAAACCTCAGGACAAAGTTTTAGGCATTATTTAATTTAAGCATAAGTTTTAAGCATCATTTTCTTGATCTATCAGAAAAAAATGGTAGCTTTAAGCACTTATTTAAACTATATGCCAAGAAAAAATTTATGAATTTCTAGAAATATCTAACAATAAGCATTGTTTTCTTTTTACTTTAAAGGATTTTAGATAAAATAGACTAAAATCCATATATTTGTACTTGATATGTCTTTTTGATTTGAATTACAGCATCACATTTGGCCTTTATGAACAAAAAGTGTTTGAGACATTATACTGTATTTATATTGTTTAATAAGAATGAGTGAAGCAAAAACTCTAGGCTAAAAGATTCAGTTTGCAAAAGTGTTGTGACAAATGTTTTGAATATGTTCAATTATTATTTTTTTTAATAACCAACCAGTAATAACCAGGCATAACTGTTAAACCTGTACATACAATACATGCTGCTAACATATTATTGTTGCCCAGTGGAATAAATATCCATTTTGTGCTGAATACAGTGTAATCAGACTTTAGACATTTATATGTTATTGTACTGAAAAAAAAATATATATAAATCATAAAACTTCTCCACGGCCCCAAAAATCCATCGTTACTTGCATTTATCCTGACAACAGCAAAAAGAAAAATATAATCTATAAAATCTATAAAATGTCTACATTTATTTGTACAGTCTTTCTGTCTAACTTTCTTACCTGATAATGACCTGAGACAGGACACGCCTACACGCTATTCACATTGCTAACAGTCCGGGTAATCCACCTACAAGGCCACGCCCCCGGATTATGCCATAAAAAACCCTGAGTTTGCACACAGATTCAGTTAGTTTCCTACACGTTTGGAAGATGGCGCGCTATACAGGTGAGGAAGCTCTTCAGATGTCTCTGGACAGTGAGGAAGAATTGACCTTTTCCTCAGAAGAAGATTGTGACTCCGATGAAGAACGGCTGCATTTTGAGGAGCGAATTGATCCAGCTGAGGATCCAGAAAGTTGTTACGATGAGTAAGTTATTAAATCTTATAGAATAATTCTTAATATGATAATATTTGACTTGTTTTGGCTTGTTTTTAATAACTTTACTTTCACTGTCACTTAAATAGGAGGTGTAAATGCTTATACCTGTATATGTAACTGCATGACATTAGCTTGTGTTTTCTTAATGCATGGCCATTAGTGATTGATGATGATTATAATACACAGTGTTTTCTTTTATTATGTAGCTCATGTTTTTTTTCGTTTCTTTTTTTAATAAATCATTTTTGACAGTAAAAACGATCGGCCACCTGTTCGAAAGAGGGCAAAGACGAACAAGCAGGCAAGATCCAGACAGTCCACTGTGTCATGGAAAACACAGGCTGATGATGACACGGTTCCACAGACTCTGAGGTTCCTGCCTGCACGAGAACCTGGACCACAGCTGGGCTCTGCCGACTCACATTCTCCCATGAGTCTGTTCAAGCAGTTTTTTTCAGAGGGTGCTGTGTCGACTCTGTGCCACAACACCAACGCTCAGGCTGCCAAGGCAATCGCAAAAGGACGCAAATATAAATGGACAGATGTCAGCATTCCTGAGATGTACCGCTACATCGGGCTCGTATTTTACATGGCCAAGATGAAGTTGCCCTCCATCAGCGACTACTGGCGGCAGAACAGCATTTTGTCAGCAACATTTCCAGCTACGGTTATGTCAAGGGACAGATACCGGACGATTTCATGGAATCTTCACATGAGTCACCCAGATGCAGACAAAGAGAATGACAGAAAGAGGGGCACATCCGAACATGATCGCCTGTTCAGGGTTAAACCTCTTATGGACACTATCCGCCAGGCTTGCAAAGATATGTATCATCCTAGAAAAAATTTGGTTGTGGATGAGAGAATGGTGGCAACTTGGTGCGGCTTCAAGTTGTTTGTTCTTGCTGATTCCTCAAATGGATACACTATGGACTTTTCTGTGTACACAGGGAACAACAACTTTCCCCCAGGCTATGGACTATCATATGATGCTGTGACATCTCTTTTGGACAGTAAAGTTTTAGGCTCTGGGTACCATGTGTACATGGACGATTTCTACACAAGTCCAAAGCTCTTCAAAGAATTGCTTACCGTGAAGTTTGGTGCATGTGGGACTTACAGAGACAACAGGAAGGACTGCCCTCGGAATGCAGATAATTCACTCTCTGAAATGTCTGCTAGAGGATCCATCAGGTGGATGCGGGATGGACCGCTTGTATTTGTGAAGTGGATGGGCACACGAGAGGTATCTATCTGTTCTACCATCCATTCTGCTTACACAGGAGACACGAGACAGACGAGGGTGAACTCACAAGGTACATGGAGGACAAAGACATTTCCATGTCCTGCACCTGTGACTGGGTACATCCAGCACATGGGTGCCGTTAACCTGTTGCCGTCTGATCAGCTGTTACAGTACTACGCCACACAGCACAAATCAATGAGGTGGTACAGGAAGGTTTTTCTACACTTCTTGGATATTGCTGCCACCAACGCTTTCATTGTGTATAAAGAACTGTCTGGTAACTTGTCCCACAAAGAGTTTATGGAGCAACTCATCACAGAGCTTTGTGACGTCTCACAGGAAGTCGCTCTAAAACGGCTCAGCAGTGACCATGTACCAGTTCCAGGAGCTGAGCTGACCTCAGATGCCAGGAATGTTGCCACTGCTGGTCGCCGGAACTGTGTGCATTGCAAAGCAGTGCATGGGAAGCGACAGAAAACCCCATGGAAATGCCTGACATGTGACGTTCACCTGTGTCTTCAACTGAACAGGAACTGCTTTCAAGACTGGCACAGAGATGTGTGTAAGAGTGACTGTGTATAGGATTCAAGAGTGGGCTTTTACAACCATAACATCCCTTTAATCTTGCACTGTTCCTGTCTTTCTTTTTTACAGACCTGAATGTCTGTTTTTTGCATGGTTTTGCCATGAATCTGTCTTCTGTACCACCACAACGTTCATGTGTAAATTCAAGTGTAGTGTACAGTGTATAAGGTCACATTTCTCTCTCCTCTCAATCTTGAACATCTTTTCTGCACTATGTGAGCGTGTAGGTTATCCTAAAAGTGGATACCGTCCTTTGCGTGACGGTTATATTCTAAATAAACTACAAACAAAATTTGTTTTTTCTTTTGTCCTCACGTTCTTTCTTGTAGCACTTCACCTTCACCTTATTCACATACCTGACTCAAAGGCTCATTATGTAGGTTTTTGTCTTCTCTGGTGTGAATTTCAGAATTATATTTCATCATTCACACTTCTGAATAATTACAGCTGAATAGATGGTGATATATGTATAGATGATGATCTATGTATTTTTGCACCTCCAACTGGAAAAGAAATGCAATTTCTGGTGACACATGCACATTCTTTGACTTACAGCACAATTTCCTCCAAATGTTTATGTAAATGTGTGATTTGATTACATATTATAAATGCACAAAATGCATGGGGAAAACACTTTCACTTTTTTAACCTGTCCAAATTGTTGCAGATTTTGTACCAACATGGACCACTGGAAGGTAAATGAATGTGTGACTTTTTTGACCAATCATTCTCTCTCTGACTCCATCAGCAGTGAGAGACTTTTGGCTTTCTATTGCCTGTGAGAGAGCCCACACACCACCAGGTGGCAGCACCATTTCACACACTTTATACAGTTACCTTAAATACTCAATAAATGCAAGGATTTCTTTATTTATCAAAAATATATTTTCAATTTTCATATTTCTTAAAAAATGTTGATGAGACTTGTGGCGAACCATTTCATAATGGTACAATGCGCAGTGAGAATTCTGGGTTGAATCTATGAACTTCTCCTCTGGTAAGTTTTGGTCTTGCTTTCCTGGGATGTTCTTCATGAGAGCCAGTTTAATTGTAATGCTTGATAGGTTTTGCAAATGTACTTGATGATACTGTTTTTGCAAAAATTGGTGTCTAACCTAGGATCCAAACTTTTGACTAATACTATACCTAAAAATCTTAGACATGTGCAAAGCAACCATAACAGCATTCCAATACCATGATGACACTATGAAATATTTAATTCAGCTTTAAGCACTGTAAACATAGTTTATTTAATTTGTTTTGTTTAAATTGCACTGAGATTTGAGCTGCAATGTTTCATGTTTGTTTAATATATAATGTAAAATGTAATATAGTATAATAATATAAAATGTTTTTGACATAATATTTGATGCTCTTCTCAGTCCTGGACCTAATGAATTAGCATGAGGATGTTTCTTGAAAAGACAGTCTATTAAGTGCTATAAACGTAATAAAAATAAGTGATTCATTTCAGTGGTATAGTCTGGATTTAAAAGTGCCGTAATCCATTACATTGTATTATTTGAAGTCAGGCAAGTAAAGTTTTACTTGGAAGGTTTACATACTCGCTCGTTGTCTATACTGCTTTATCCTGTATTCAGATTCATGTGGGCCTGGCGCCTTTACCAGGAGACTTAGGGCACAAAGCGGGGTACACCCTGGACAGGGTGCCAATCCATTGCAGGGCACATACACATACAATCTATGGGCAATTTGCGCCAAAACGCCAATTACCTTAATCTGAGTGGTTTTAGGACTGTGGTAGGAAACCCACCAAGCAAGGGGAGAACATTCAAACTCCATGCACTCAGAGACGGGAATCAAATTAAATTGTATTTAATTGTTTAGTGTTCTTAGTTTTCTTACTGTATGTGTAAGTTTAGGGTTAGGGTTAGGGCTATAATAGAGCATAATATTATAATAGTTGAGTTAGTTGAGTCTGCATACTTTCATACATCATAATTTCTGAGCACTGCTAGCATTTGTGCAATGGTTTCCAGAACAGCAAGGGCTCATTCAAATACCTAGACATCTATAATATTATATTGTTGAAATAGACCAGTGGTTTATCCACAGCATAGCATCTACGTTGAAAATGATTATAGTAATTAACTGTTCACACTTGAACAACACCAGGAGGCTGATCAAGAGATAGAGAATTAGTAGTTTGCCTGTTTTTTTCCTCACACTGTTATTAACAACCAAACATGAGAAGTGACAGCCAAGAGGTCGCCTTCATTTAGTCTGAACAGTAAAAAAAAACATTGAATCAGATTTTTGCAACTCCGATCTGAACCCATATCAAAAGGATCAGATTGAAATCAGATTGAAATCAGATTCATAACTATCTCAGTCAGGATTCTCTAGCCAATCCAGTCAAATTTCAAAATGTACATTACGTCTCTCTCAATGCGGAGTTCAAGTTCACATAGTTGAAAAATAAGCTGAGAAAAAAATGCAAGAAATGGAGATGGGTTGCCATGTACTGTAAATGTTTTTGTTTTTTTTTTTAGAAAAAGAAAAAGCATGCTACATGCTAATTAAGTGGGTTTGGTCGAGCATAGCAATCAATAGGGAGGTTTATGGCAATCAGCGTTTGGTTGAGTTGTTAATAGTTTTGGTCGATAAGAACTTTTCCATATAATCTACATGACTAAAAACTAATAGATTAGTTTAGATCATTGGTGTGAGAGTTTCAGATCGTCACAGCAATCTCAACACAAGCTGTCCTGCCTTAGAGAACTTAGCAGCATTTGTAATCAACTGACGACATGAGTGATGTTCGAATGGCTAAAACAGTAGGGGCTTTTGTTAAAGCCCAGTCTCCTCGTTAGGAGTTAATCACACCAATTTACAAACAGCTGGTCTCTGTCTCCAGCTGGTCTCAAACAGCAGAGAAATGAAGCATTAAGCCAATACTCAGGCGTTTCTGCTAGATGAGTCTTTCCCCCCCAGCATTTAATACAGTACTAACTATGACTGATTGAGTCAGTACATTGATGCAGCTGACAAATTTACCAAAAATCTTCAAAATTGCTGAACGGAATGCATATTGTTTTTTAATAAAAACAGACTAAATTGTTTTAGCAATCACTGTCTCCTAGAAAAATGAGATGCCTATTTCATCTCTCTCTCCTCTGAAATTTTTTGGGCACATGGCATCCCATGGCTCTGGTACCAAGAGATGCATAGTTTGCCATTATGTCTCCTAAATACTGTCTCTCCCTGCAAGTGTTATTTGCCCAAATCGTATTTTTAGCATATCCAGATTGGAATCAGTTTAGAATCAATTTGCTTTCATGTAGTCTAAACAGTGAAAAAAATAGATTTTTTTTTAGATTCCCTAAGAATTTTAGTCTGGAAGCTCTACTCTAAACTGTCCATTACATCACTCGCAATGTGTACATGATCACATGGTAGGAACATGGATCCATGGTAATCAGGGAAACAATAGAAGAAATAAAGATGGTAATACAGAATTTTATATTTCTGCTTTCTGCTAGTTCTATTACTAAAAAGTAGTTAAAAGCTGTGCCCTTGAAAGTTCCGTGCAGCTAAATTAACTGTGTTTTCAGGAAAAGCAGCTGATTTAACCTCAGTATGGAAATGGAAAACAATATACATAAACAGGCGATATATGAGGAAATATCGAGCCTTTAGTATCATTACCAAAGCAACCAATGCAGATAGTTTGACAATGTGCCTGATTTGGCCTGCTAATCAGAACAGAGCCAAATTTGATCAGATCCTTTTCAAGTCAGTCCAAAAGATCCGATTTGGGAAACAAACTGGATTTGCCTCCAGTCTGAACAAGGCCTAAGCTTAAGAACTTAGATGACGAGTGAGATAATATAAATAAATTTTCAATTGTATTTTAACCACAAAAAATTACATTTAGGGAAATTTATTCTGAACTGAAGACTTATTGACCTAGACTAATCTGTGAGCATGTTTCTTCAGCTCTTCTTTGGAATCCTCTTGACACAAGTGGTGATTTTTTGGTTAAAATTAGTTTTTGTATAAAATGGTGTGGACCAATGTGGAAATGTCAAAATAAAATGAAACTACACATTACCCAAACCTGTTGACAATCACAAGTACCACTTTCTGGAGAAACAAATGGGTGGAGTTGGCAGAGTCAAGCGCCCAGGTAATGGAGATGAGTTGTTTGTGTTTCAGGCTGGATTATTGTGTTCATCCTGTCTTGAACAGCATCTTAGGGATTATGATTAGGGTTAGAAGAAGGGTCAAATTGCTCTGCATTTAGCTAAGAAATTTTTTTTTAAAACTGCTCAATGAATTTTGTAAACCTGGAAAGGTTTGTGCTTTGAAGAAAGAAATGTATTCAGACATTATAAATGACTGTGATCTTAAATCACAGTAGAAATCACAGCAATGTTTAATGATGAAAGTAAGAGCATTTCCACATACAAACAATGTGACAAGAACTCACAGGATTGGGACAAAAAAGGGAATGAGGCCATAAGAAAACTTTATATAATGTCTTCCCCTGAGTTTATAACACTCCAGATATCACTATCTGCTATATCCCAACCTCTTCCCACAAACAGCCTGTGTATCTCATGTCAGTTTTACATGAAGTGCTTGCACGTCTCCTGAGGATTCTATTATTATCTATGTTTAACTTTCAAAAACATTACTGTGAAGTGTACCATGACTCCTAAATGTAGCAAAACCAATACCAATAGTGACTAGTGAAATACCAAGCAGACAAATGTCACTTCATTAAATGACTACAGACCAGTTGCACTGACATCCATTATAGCAAAATATATATTTTTTTAAAACTCATCCTCATCCATACTTCCGCCTAGACTGGATTTACACCAATATGAATATAAGGCAAAAAGATCCACTGAATACGCCATAAACGCTGCCCTCTACACAGCACTGAATCATCTGGAGCAGGCGGGGACATATGTCAGGATGCTCTTAGTGGTTCTGCATTTAATAAGATTATCCCAAGCAGGCTGATCACAAAATTGCAGCACTTTGACTTTAATAAACAACTGTGTATGTGGGTAGATTCTCTCACTGACTGCCCACAGATAGTAAGACTAGGTCCTCATGTCTCACCAACTTTAACATTTAGTACAGGAGTGCCACAGGGGTGAGTGTTAAGTTCCATTTTGTACTCCCTCTACACCTTTGACTGTACACCTGCACACTCCACTAATGTCATAATCAAATTTGCTGATGATACAACAGTAGTGGGACTTATCGCCTACAGAGATGAAGTGAGCAAGCTGTATGAATGGTGTCTGGTAAACTGGAACTGAATATTAAAAAAAGGAACTTATGGTAGACTTTAGGCGACACAAGGAGGAGCTACAGCCACTAAGCCACTAAGAGGGTGTCTAGTTTCAAGTTCCTGTTACATGTTAGTGCAGATCTAAAGGGGACTGGCAATTATGCTGCTGTGGTAAAGAGGGACTAAAAGCAGACAAATGTCACCTCTCAACGGTTGATGAAATCGTTCTACCATAGCTCAATAGAAAATGTTTTAACATAATGTTTAACAGTGTGGTACGGAATCTCCTCGGCAGCTGACAGAAAGGCGCTTCAAAGGGTTATAAACACCGCACAGAAAATTATTGAACTTCCTCTATCATCTTTGGAGAAAATTTACAGATCCCGCTGTTACGGTAGGGCCTGTAACATTGTGAGGGATTTTACTCACCCACTCCATCATCTATTCACACTGCTACCATCTGGAAGACAGTACAGAGTTCTAAAGAGTCGTACTTTCAGGAACAGCCATCATTGAACTGAACTCACATGCACCCATTTCTACCTCATTATTACAGTAGCCTGAGAATTAGTAACAAGTGTAACTCAAGATGTACAGTAGATTTGCACCCCCTTTTTAAAAAATATTTATGTATATATGTATATTTATTTATTTATTTATTTATTTTAAGCTATATAATGAGAGATTAAATTTCATTGAATGCACAGCATGTAATACAATAGAGATTGATTCTATTCTATTTTATTCTATTCTAGATATTAAAGATGTAAAAAAAAAACGTAAAGGTAGAAATTCAATGAATGCTGCACTCATAAAACTCTGCTACACTGCAGTATCCAAAATAGCTTGTCTAAGTATCCACACTAGTACTTTGACAACCACAACGCTTTGACAAGCAAAAATTCCTGCTGTGTGTTTTGTAACAGAAAATGACTGAGTGGGTTTAATGTTTTATTGTAAGCTGTATTGAACAAATGTATGGCTGTGTTACTCTTCCTACCACACTAATACTAGGAGACAAAAGTTAGTCCACTAGAGAAGAAAATATTGTTAAATAAGTAATATGATCTGTGGCCCTTTCACTGAACCCATTTTGTTTTCTTCAGAGGTTTTAGAATTTTTTGTGCAATCGGAAGGATGCTCACTTGGGCTGCAATGACATGTTGCCATAATCGATTACATTGTTTACAGAAATATGTCGACTTCTATCGACTGCGTTGATGCGTTGCAGTGTTTAAAATTTGTCCCCAATTTTGCAAGCGCACGGTGAAACATGACATCTGAAACCTGATTAGCCAATGTGTGTATCTTTAAAGAAACACCCACTACAATAGTGCTGTGCATGCTGTTCACCACAGCACACACACACACACACACACACACACACACAGAGCACAAGCCTCAAGAAACAACACCCTAGTTCTCTGAGGCTTCAAAATATTGAGACAGCAGCATTATGCATTAGAGTGTGTTAGGAGTTACTGTGTCAAACAAGAACTCAGTGGAAGATTGTACATTGAAGATTCTCAGAGCAGATCTTAACGGCTAACCTGACGCCGTCGCTTTCCAGCACATTGTCGATTTGTAAAAGTTTGTTTATGTTAGTCTTTTTTAGACTTTTAAAATTAAGTGATATAGAATTAAAGTTTGAAATGGTTGTTTCCTACATATAGTGGGAAAAAAAATATTATTTCATCCCCTGCAGATTTTGTAAGTTTGCCCATTAATAAAGAAATTAAGTGTCTATAATTTTTATTATAGGTTTATTGTAAAAGAGACAGAATATTAATCAAAAATCCAGCAGAAGTACAATACAAAGGTTATAAATTGATTTGCATTTCAATGAGGAAAATAAATATTTCATCCCCAAGCAAAACATTACTTAGTACTTGGTGGAGAAACCTTAGTTCACAATCACAGAGGTACAATAAGATGTTTCTTGTAGTTGATTATCAGGTTTGCAAACATATCAGGAAGGATTTTGGTCCACAATTATTTACAGATCTTCTTTAAATCCTTAAGGTTTCCTGCCTGTTGCTTGGCAACTTGACATTTCAGCTCCCTCCATAAATTTTCTACAGGATTAAGGTCTGGAGACTGGCTAGGCCACTCCATGACCTTAATGTGCTTCTTCTTGAGCCACTCCTTTGTTGCCTTGGCAGTATATTTTGGTCATTGTCAAAAAACCCATCCACATTCCATCTTCAGGACGTTTTTATAAAAAATTCTACAATAAATGGCCCAGTCCATTGGCCCCATTAATGCAGCAAAGTCGGCATGTTTCCACCTCGGTGCTTGACTGGTGTTCTTAGGGTTATAGTCAGCAATTCTCTTGCTCCAAACACAGCAAATTGAGTTGATATCAAAGAGTTTGGTTTTATTCTTATCTGCCCTCAGAACTTTCTCCCAATTCTTCCCTGTTCATTGGTAAATTTCAGGTGGGCTTGTATATATGTCTGCTTGAGAAGGGGGATCTTGCAACGCTAAAGTGTTTCAATATATGGCGGCGTAATGTGTTACCAATGGTTTGTTTGGTGACTATGGTCCCAACTGCCTTGAGATCATCCACAAGCTTCTTCCGTGTAGTTCTGGAATGATCCTTCACTTTTCTCAAGGTTGGCCTTACCCCGTGAGGCGAAATCTTGCATGGAGCTCCAGACCAAGGGAGATTGATGTTTATTTTGTATATTTCTTTGTGACTAATCATTCCAACAGTTGTCTCCTTCTCACTAAGCTTCTTGCTGATGGTCTTGCATTCCATTCCAGCCTTCTGCTGGTCTGCAATCTTGTCTCTGATGTCCTTTGACAGCTCTTTGGTCCTGCCCATGATAGTGAGATTTAAATGGAAGATAGAGATTCAAGTAGATTTCATGTCAAAATAAGTGATAAATCCATGAGCCTATCTAAGAGGAATGCAGTTGATATTATTCATAAATTTATACAGTAAAATGTCACAAATTTAATGTTGTGGGCTTTTTCATGAAGAGGCAAAGCTATGTATGTGCAAGTTTTTATTCCCTTTCAATTAATAAAAATAGGGGGTCAGGATATGAAATATGATGTTCCTATTTGAAGCACATATTTTGTTTACATTTTAAATTAAGGAAAATTTGTGTTCTGTTTATTTCAATATTTAAATGTCTTTCAGATCTTTGGCTATAGGGAGATTTAAAATCATTGCATTCTAGAGGGAATTATGTCAGAAGAAATAGCCAGAATGGGCCACTACTTCAGATTTGTACTGAAGGATTTCATTAACACATCAAACTCCAGCAAAAGCCCCAGGTTTCAACTGCTTAAAAGAGATTTAGTCTTGTTGTCATTGCTTTTGTGAATACTGATAACACAAGTCGTTACCTCATCATCGCTTTACCCTACAGTGTCTCAGACAAGAGTTATAAAAACAGTTTAAAGTCATTTCAGTTGATAATACAAATTGTAATTTAAGATAAAAAATATACCTTCAAAGTTTATGCTAAATAGAATAGAATAGAATAGAATAGAAAAGAATAGAATAGTCTTTATTGTCATTGCAACAAGTACAACAAAGTTAAAAGTGCCATCCTTTGATGCAAATAACAAAAAGCAAAATAATAATAATAATAATAAATAAGTAATAATAAATAAATAAGAAAAACATCTATAACACCATTATTAGATTTTATCATGAGTAGTTTAGTCTTGATGAAGGCATAGAAAATCATTATTTTAAATGCTATTATTTAATTTCTAATAATAATGAGGGAAAATCAAAACAAGACATGTGATGAAATTTCTGGTAAACAAAGACTCTTAGCCCTGTAAAACATTTGAATGGTGCAAACTTTTAAAGGAGGTGATACACGTTCCATGAATGACGATTCTGGCTGTGGTGGCTTAGAGTCATTCCCATGGACACTATAGTGTCTGTCAGAACTGTACACAATAATTAGCGAAGACCACTTGCACATCACAGGAACTCAGCTCGGAGTTATCGTTCCGTCCTGCGTACAGTCATGATGTAACTCTAAGCCATTTCCACATGTTTGGGCCATTAAAGGAGTTCTTGGGAGACCAGCGTTTCGGACGTCAAGCAGGCAGTCTGATTATGAAAACTTTCTACCTTGATGCACTACTCTCCAAGCACTAGTGAAACGCAGGATAAGTGCATTAGTGTAGATGGGGTTATAGCCTATAGAGAAATAAAGGAAGTTTTTACTTTCATGACGCAGTTCTGTTGTTTTGCACAATAAAAACGCTCCTCACTTGAACGCTCCTCACTGCATCCCACCAGGCAGCAGCCCCACCCTCACCTTCTTATACAAACTCCTCTTTTTACCCGCGACTCCAACTCTCAAACCAATCGCGAGCGTATGACGGGTTTCAACCTACGCGTCCCCAACCAATAGAACATGCCAATCTTTGTCACGTGATACAGCGCCCCGCCCCTGTGTCTTTGATTGTCAGTGGAATTTTGAGAAATTAAACCGGGTGTGAGAGAGAGAGAGAGAGAGCTGCGAGGTCTCGGGTGGAAGTGCTCAGGTGCTGTGACCGGAGTTTAAAGAGCTGAGTGAAGAAATGCGATAAACATAATATATATATATTTTTTTTTTTAAATGAATGAAGAATGGAGTCTGCTTTTTCATCAGTAGTCACCAGCTTGATTGTTCAGGAGAAACGGAACTGAGTAGTAAGTGCGTTTTGTTTTTGCGCCTCCGGCGGCTTCTTTATAAGATCAGCGACACAACAGCAGTTCTTGTGTTTATAAGCGTATCGTTTCGACCATATCGTTTTTGCTCTCTCTAAAAAAAAAAGTTATTATAAACATACTGGAGGGGGAAACGTGCCCTAAAAAAGCTTGTAAACTGTAAAAAGACTGTGTACACTGACACTGTGTACAGGAACCAAATCCAGAAGTTGAGCGTGTAGAGGGGAAGTGAATCTGCCTGCCACAGGTTTAGTGTCCAGGTTGGAAAGAGACTCGACCTAAACTGGGATGTTTTCCTTCAAAGCAACTTTGACTAAGTTAAAGAATAGTGTCCTCTAATTTATTGGCTTTTGTAGTGAACGTGTGTGTATAGTTTATATATATATACTGTATATATCTGTTTGTATCTAGCACTATCACCTTTACACCTTCAGGGTCTGGGTTTGATTCTCGCCTCAGCTCTGTGTGCATGGAGTTTGCATGTTCTCCTCGTGCTTGGTGGGTTTCCGAATTTTTTGAATAAATTGACATTCCTAAATTGCCCGTATTGTGTGAATGCATATGTGAATGTTGGACGCAGGTCCTACAAACTTGGAATGAATAGAATGGTCATCAATTGCCTCCACGGTCCCTAGTTGGACTACAGAGGTTCCTAGATGGATGGATGGACATACATTAATGAGTAGTGAGAAACTGGGCCTTGTAACCATACAGTGTTTTTATTGTTGTTGTTGTTGTTGTTATTATTATTATTATGTTTTTTGTGTGGACAGTTACATGAAAAAGTCAACCTTAGCATCTGGACAAAAAAGGCATAATTTATAGTGTAAAAAAAGTTTTATGTTAAAGTGTTCTTATGTGTTTAAAAAAGAGAGTCAAAAAGAACAAAAAGGCAAAAGAAAAAAGACAAAACCTACAAAGAAAAAGAGAGAAAAAGAAAGAGAAAAGAAAGGACCAGACCAAATCATACAGTAGTAATTACTGATTTATTAATTTCGCAGTTAATTATGTCATAATTCCTATTTATAATATTTCATGTTTAAATTGACTATTTAATCGTGTTCTTTATATAGTCTGTCGATTGATTCTCTGACGTGTCACATTTATAACGTGAAAATATCACACTCATAGCGCACCCAATTTATCTGAAATAATTTGTTCCATGCAGAACAGACATTTCTTCACAAAAATTTCATAGAGTTAGTAGAAGATCTGTACTATATCATAAAAAGGTTGTACACTTAATGTCAGGTTTATGACACTGGTGAAATGCTAGATATTTTTAGGATGTTAATGATAAAGTGAATTTTAAGGATATGTTTGAGTTCGCTGATACTAATCTTGTCCATGCTCTGAGGCTTTGTGTGTTTATCAATATGAGTCCAAATGACACATCCATAATGCTGGAATTGCCTCTTTTTCTTCTTTTTATTATTATTATTATACTTAATTCTAAATACATATTTTATTTATTTACTTGATCAGTTTAGGGCTGTACTTTACACCTCTTCTTATTAGTCTTGTCTCAGTAATGTTCATTTTTTGGTTTCACTCATAAATGTTATTCTTAAAAGAAAATGAAGACATTGTTCGTTGTAAGGGGAGAAAACTGCAGAAGGTCTGTACATCATATAAAATGGTTTAACAATTTAAATAGCACAATGAATATAAAAATCATCTCAAACAGACTCTCAGACAAATAGAAATGCAAAGCATTTCAACAAAAATCACAACTGCACCTGATCAAACGCTGAACTGATGGACAAGACTTTTCTAATATAGTTATTGGAAAGCTTTTCCAGAGTTCAAGGGCTGAGTTTTGCAGTATTGAGTATTATAATTAATTGATTGAATTGTGGGTGACAAACAGTACTAAGCAAGCTGCTTCTAGCATCTTTTAACCAGTTCTTATCCTGTAGTCCATGAGAAAAATTCAATGGCCCACATTAACTGAGTTCACCCTAAATTTGAACAGGTGCTATCGAGTGTGACAGTAATTTTGCTGTATTGTACAACAACAAGCTGCTACTGTGTGTTTCATGAAATCAGCTATTTATTATTATATAAAAAGCATACGTGACTGGTTTAATGGTATATTTAGCTTCAATTTGCCTAAATAAAGAAGTGACATGTCTGTACGATACAAGATCTTTTGTGTCTTTGGCTATTCATGTAGCTGAAAAGTGCTTGATCCTATAGCTTAAATTATAAGCAGAAATTCTCTAGGGATGTTCTTAATTCATGTCCTGTCTGGTGTTGACAAGCTCCAGATGTGTGTGTATGTGTGTGTTTCCTTTTTAATGAAACATGTTTGTTGTGATTCCAATGTTGACTCAAAGGTCACGGAAAGCCGATACATCCTGGGGATTAAAGCAGTCCTGCCTATGGGATTAGAGCCACACCCTAAAGTCCTCTCTCGCCTTATTTTTGTTTGACCCTCTGGCGTATGCAATTTCCAAAGGCTACACATGATGATGAACATACGTATAAGTAACTGTAATAAATGCTCTTTTGTATGTTTTCAGCTATTTTTTGTTGGAACCATTGGATTGGATTTCATGTTTATTTGGTTTTCTTATCAAACTTTAAATGAAAAATGGCGGACAGGAAAAAAGATATGTCACTCTTGGTACTTTGAGTAACCAAGTCAATTTATTAGAAAAAAAAATCTTAATTGATTTATTCCGATAAACAATTAAGGTTTGTAATATCAGTTATAAACAGATGTGTCTAACAATAAAACACAAAACATTAAGCCCAGTATTATGAGGATTCTTCTTGTGCTGACGGGGCAGCTCTGAGCCCTTGGGGCAGGATTCCACAAGACATCTGGGCGTGTGAGTGGCGGATTCTTTAGTTGCTATGGGCTGAGGGGTTGGGTCTTCATGGATTGGACTTGTTGATTTGTGACAATGACAATTGTTAAAAGTGCTATACAAATAAAATTGAATTGAACTTGTTTGTCTGGCTCATACCAGGGATGCTCAATCAGATCAGCTTGAGATCCGGGGAATTTGGAAGCCGGATCAACAACTTTGAACAACTTTTTCTGCTTTCAACAACTTCCTTTTCCAGCTAAGCTGCATACGCAGCAAACCGTGATGCACTGGGTGTTCTGATACCTTTCATATCCAGCTTTGACAGCATTTGTTAAAGCAATTTCTGCTACATTTTCTGCGGTATTGGATTGTTTAGGGTAGCCTTTGATCCTTCCAGACATAGATGAGCCGTGGAAGCTCATGATCATGTCAACAGTTTACTGGTGTGTATAATTGATAATCAGTGTTATTCATTTTACCCGCACACCCATAGAGGCTTCATCCCTTCACCTCTGTTTGCCTTCTGTGTGTTGCTGGCTTTGTGTCAGAATGACTCCCATTGCCACATGATGGCTCTCTCCGTGAGATTACAGTGGGATGTGAGAGGTAATTGTATGTCATTTCCAAACAAAGCCTGCATTTAGCTGTGCTCTGTGTACACTTACTGAACAGTCTTCCCTTGACCAGGTGGATTTTGTGGCTTTTTTTGCCAAACTGCAGCCATAACATTCTCTTGCAAACATCTGCATTCTGGCAATGTTAAAGAAAAACCTGATAAATCAGATGAAACTGTAGTGTGACTGGGGATATCACTTTTGCACAAGGAAGTTGTGCCTTGCTTCCAGTGCCATGCTGAGTGCATCATTACAGTGGAGAAAGCAGCATGCCAGTGTTAATGAACTCATCTGCATAAACACTTTAACTCCATCTGGAGCTTGTGGCAGCGTGTGGTTAAGCTGCTTTGCCACTGACTGGCCTTAAAGGGATAGTTCAGGTTTTCGCAAATCTGTCTTAAATCAGAATTAAGGTGCATACAAGTACACATCTTGGTTGTTATAAGTTTTTTCTGCTCTGCACACCAACTGTGAAGTTTGTCTCCTGGAATGCACGTACAATGTAAGTAATCTTCACAGTGTATTTAGTACTGAATGAATTCTTTGCTTTCCTCGGAACTGCTGCATGGCTGAGCGGAAACTAGCCATATAGCTTAGGGTAAGAAAAGAGAGCGCTTTGAAATCAGAGTTGCATACTGTATAGTCAAACCTACCAACACTCAACACTCTATCTGTCCATCAAATATGCAGTATTTTTGCCATATTCATTTCATTGAATTGGTCTACATATCTGGTCATAAAAAGGCAAACTTATTGGATAATTCTTTCCACAATTAACACTGGGTTAACAGTTTCCAAAAAGAGTGCTTAAGCAGAAACAGCAGTATTGCATTGACTGCAAATTACTTCCCCCTCTTTATTTATCACTGCCCTTAAGTCGTGAATGACTTCATCCTGATGGATTTTTTCCCTTTGATTGGTTCAATGTTAAACAAAGTTGCGTCACCTGCACATAAAATAGAGCAGTTTAAACCCATTTATTAGTTGCATGAAATTTTTTGTGAAACAGAGGATATGCGTAAAAAAAGTTAGTATTCTGCACTTGACTCATTTTCCATTTCCTAGTGATTGCAACTTGCATGTTTAGAGAAACCTCAAGCAGTCATTTAGGATCACTTTAGACAAAAAAAAAAAACAGCCAAATTCCAGAAAACCTAAAAGTTTCAAGGAAACTCTGTTTAGTGGTTTTAGTGTCTGTTGTGTGTCATCAGACAATAATCATCCACGTAAATTGGAGATGAGTGTGTGTGCCTGTCGAAGGCAAAATCTCAGTAGTGCTGAGCAATATTAACAAAACAAATATTTATGGATGAATTTTGAGTATGATTAAAAAATTTTGTTCTTATTTATTACAAATTATTTATAATAATTTATTTCTAATAATCTATTCTAATAATTTATTATAATTTATTCTAATAATTTATTAGAATGGACTTTGGGAAATGTAGATGTGCAATAAGGGCAACACCACTAACTATATCATATAGCACAAACAAAAGTTCTAGAATATTTTAAATATGTATATTAAAATACATTACTTACAGTATTTCCTTTAAATGGCCCTACTTAGTGAATCATTCTTCCTCGACTACGTGAATGAGGATCATGTCTTTTGTGGCTTGAAACCGCAAGTGAGAAGTCAACTCTGAGGGCAAGGGGAGACTTTTCTTCTCAAAGATTTTTCTTCTCAAATCCAAGTTCCTTCCCTTTTTTGGAGCGATGTCAAATCAACATGGACAGCATCAGAGATAAACAAAGTGAATATCTTACTGTTAAAGGAGTTATATTGTATATATAAGTATTAGCTTTAGAATAATCAACATTTATATAAAAAAATATATGGAATCAGGATATTTATAAAATTATGATACAGAATCTCGATACTAATAGATTTGGCCCCTCAGAATCGTAATAATATCATATTGGGGGGAGGGGGGTGTCTCGGCTAATTCCCATCTTTACTGACTATACACTTTACTGTATACAGTAAGAAAATATACATTCCTCATCTGAGTTTGCTGCCTAGATTGTTGCTAACAAAATCTCTTTTTTTGTACTGGATTAAGCTTATAATAGCATTTATGTGTGTTTTTAAATTGCGAATTCAAATATGCATAGGTATAAACAGGAACAAGAACATTTTTAAAATGCATTAAAATATTAATTTAAAATAACTCAGCAATACAGACATTTACTGAAGGACCAGCAGCTATTCTCTCCTAATGTACAATACACAGTCACACAATCCGGCTACAGGCTCTGTTACAGATGCTCAAGATGTCTAACCATACTGAAGATGGAATTCATTGCTAGAGGACAAAACCTGTGACTTGGCATGCAAGAAGGTCAGCGCACAGTCAGAATTAATGATTCACATCACAGAGAAAAAGAAGCATTACAGTATGAAGTTTTTCGTCCATTATTCACTAAATAATCCCAGTAGTTGCAGTGCTGAATCCCGCTGGTATAGGATGTGAAGTCAATGAGCCATTCATTTCTTTCTCTCTCTTCGCTTTTTTCATGTGTTACCCCTCCCTGTGAGAGTAATGAATCTGAAATGTTGGTGAATTTTGGGTTATTTTGAGACCAAGACCAAAGACAAAAGAAATACTGTTTTGCCTCATTTTGGTCATTAAACCTGATATAAGCCATGATACAATGTCTGCTAAAAAAATATGAATTTTCTTTTAGGCCAATATTGTAAAACCCAAGATTTTGTGGATTAAAAAAAAAAAAATTATTTAATTAATTATTTTAAGAATTATTATTCTATAATAATACTTATAGAGTATTAAAAAAAACTCAAAAGCTCCTTTACATTAATAATTGAGGAAAATCTATTGCTTTGGTGATGGACCCTCTTTTGAAAAAGCAGCATAAACATTCTGAGATTCTGAAGACAATAATAATAATAATAATAGTTGATTGATCATTGATTGAAAGCAATGAATTGTACATTACAGACAAAAAACTTTAAATAAATTCCTTTGTTTTTCCCCCTTCTCTATTGCACTAAAACATTTTGAATAATGTGTTATTATAATACAATGTAATCTATTAATCTATTATAATCTATTTCTTTTTCAAGGTTTTGTTCAAGTCCATTGAGGATTTTTTGTTGTTGTTTTTTGCACCTTGTGGTGAGAAATAAAAACTGCAGCAAGCGCTAATAGAAGCCCTCGAGGCAGAAATTACACCCTTCATGCTTTGGGGAGGAGCTGAGGACAGCACAAGTTAATGACAGGGTTACCAGTCTTGCTGTCTTGCTGTTTTATTCCAAATTGGGCTAGTTAAAAAAAATTCCATGGCCTCCTTCTGGTGTTCTTGTGTCAAGCACAGTTAAACATGGGTTTGCCTCAAACCAGCGTTTCCATTAACCAGTAAAGACCAGTGTTTGACTGGTAAAAACTTGCGCATGACTTTTAAGTGAACGGTAAATTCAGATCCTGTTTGATGTAGTGTCTGATAAAAATATTAACATTGCGGAGTAAATAATGTAAATAATTTTTAATTAAGTAAGGTTGTTTTTATAGCTTCTTTTATTTAATTATGCATGTTTCTTTAGCTGAATATAGATAAAATGCAGAAGGTGGAAACGTTGCTGTTTAAATGTCGTTTTTTAGGCTTGCTGCTAAGGCTGTACAGTTTGGTAGAAAATTCATATTGTGTTTATTTTGACAACTTGCGATTTAAACTACATGCACTATATTGCCAAAAGTATTCACTCGCCTTCCTTCACATGCATATAAACTTGAGTCACATCCAATTCTTAATCCATAGGGTTTAATATGATGTTGGCCAGCTGTAACAGCTTCAACTCTTCTGGGAAGGCTTTCCACAAGGTTTGTGAGTGTGTTTATGGGAATGTCTGACTATTCTTCCAGAAGCACATTTGTGAGGTCAAACACTGATGTTGGACGAGAAGGCCTGACTTGCAGTCTCCGCTCTACTTCATCCCAAAGGTGTTCTAGCAGGTTGAGGTCAGGACAGTTCTTCCACATTAAACTCGCTCATCCATGTCATTATGGACCTTGCTTTGTGCACTGGTGTGCAGTCATGTTGAACCTGGTGTATGGTTTGGGGACTGTTTGAGGACCCCCCTTCCTGTTCCAACACGACTGCGCACCAGTGTGCAAAGCCAACATCATATAAAACCCTATGGATTAGGAATTAGATGCTACTCAAGTTCATATGCATGTGAAGACAGGCGAGCTAATAATTTCGGTAACATGGTGTATGTATGGTTTAGTATTTTAATGTATTTATGTAGGTTACCAGCAAATGGTGGCACAAAAGATCACAAATAATCAAAAATTAATAAATATTGAAATTATTGCCAAGCTTTTACCTGGGATAAATTGCAGCCATTGCAATTAAATAATTACACAGGCCCATATTGCGATGTATGTTCACTTTCGACAGAGCACGAGAGTATAGGAGCGCATGTTTGAAACATTCACAAATGTACGACAGTTAAATGATCTAATGTTTGTCTAGACCCTGCGTGTCTTTTATGATGGTTGGCCACTGGTGACTGTCTGGATAAAACTACCCACTAGCCACTTTAGCTAAGTTTAAGAATTGGAAAAAAGCTGCGTGACATAACCCAAAGATTTTCTGAAGAACTGTTTTGAAGATTTTCATTTTGGCATAAGCTGACACCGCCTAAGCCCCGGATAATCCATACATGGGAAAACGTGCAGAATGAACAGAGCCTGGCTGTTGGTTGGAACATGTTTACTTACCTAAGTTCCCACAAGCTAGCCTTAGCTTTAGCTTGGCTAAAATGTTATGGTGGCTAACGATAATTTATATGCTAACATTACTTTGTGCCATCCATACCCATATAAATGTTGTTCTGTGTCAACTCCCATATTTCTTGTGGTAAGCTAGTGTTTTGACACTTGGGGGTACACCCTGGATGTGGCGCCAATCCATTGCAAGGCACACACATGCTTTCAAGGAAGAAACCTTGAGAGGAATCAGACTCAAAAGGGAACTCATCCTCATCTGAGTCATATCGGTTTGGTGTAAAAACCCTTACTTCAGATCATTTCAGCACAGTTCAGACTAATGTCCGGATATAATGTGAACAACCAAAAAATCTGACGGTGAATTAGAAAAGATCATCTTGGAGTCTGTTTAGGAAAACAAATCTGTGCATGATCAGCATGTGAGTTTCTCAAGTTCATATGGAAACACCAGACAGGAAATGACACACATTCTTTCTGTCTAATTCAAAAATAAACCCTGGTCTTCCTGCCGGAGCATGGCCCCGGAAAAGGGCTTGTGAGGGGAGGTGTGAGAAATGAGGGGGCTCGGGTCTGGGGTCTTTCAGCTCTTCCGTCATGTGGCATGCTTTTTTTTTTTTTCTTCTGTGCAGTCGATTAAAAATCTTCCACATGCATCCCAGCAGACAAACACTTCCTGTCAGTGTGCCTCATGATTAGATTAGGTCAAGTGGGTCATATCTTTTGCCTATGGAGAAGTTCCTTTAAGGGCATGAGTGCTCTGCTATATGTAGCTTTATGCGTTTCTATATAACTGTATACATGTATAAATGGACACAAAAGAGCAAAGCATTGTGAAATTGATTCATGTCCCATGTAGTTTTTTTGATTGGTTAACCATATGAGAAGTCATAATTGCTTTTGCCTCACTGTATCAAAGTGTTAGCGAGTCACTGGAAATTAAGTAAGGCTGTGAAAATGCTTTTGTTTGGCAAATGCAAGTCACACATTGCATTTCTATAGTCCTTCGGCTCGGTTAGTGTCTTGCAGAAAATATCACCTCCAACGCAGAATCCATATCACGTTTGGTTCTCTTCCTGCCTTTGAATTGATTCAGATTGGAGCTCCTTTTTCAGTGAAATCAAACCCCACTAGAGTACCTGGAACCAGACTGAGACCTTCCTATATAAACAGGAAGTTTGAGACTCGTACAGGTTTTTTTTCCTGTTCTCACATGCCCAGATGAACTGTATTAAAAGGGAAACGCACCAAGGTATGATTTTAAATGGACTGACCACTTGCAAGTCTTGTTGCTAAGTCCTTATTTTATTACTATACATTATATATGCTCTGCACTGGTCAAGGTGGGGGCAGATTGGGTGTTGCTGAGGGCTGTGCCATGCTGGTCCATGGCATTAGCAGCCAATCTGCCCAAGTGAATTTCACTAGCATGAAGTTACAAGTTGCAGTGTGTGTTTTCAGTTGTGATATAGCATATAGCTGTTTCTACCTAGTAAACTAACCCAGCTAAATATATATACGAGGGTGAGTAGGATTTATTTGGATTGACAATTGCTAAAAGCGCTATACAAATAAAATTGAATTGAATTGAATTGAATTGACATTTAAAAAAAAAAAATACAGTGGAACCTTGGATTATGAGCACAATTCATTCCGGAAGCAGGCTTGTATTCCAAAACACTCGTATATCAAATTAAATTTTCCCATAAGAAATAATGTATTAACTCAAATTATTTGTTCCACAGCCCAAAAAATTTAATACCTAAAATAATTAACACAAAATATTAAGTAAAAATAAAACAAATTAACCTGCACTTTAACTTTAAAAAAAGTAAACATTTTGTGCGCAGGCGCTGCGTATGTGTGTGTGTGTGAATCTAAATTAAGCTCCCCTCTTCCCC
>JAOVVB010234278.1:0-23623 GCA_028570985.1 Heterobranchus longifilis | reverse complement strand
GACCGCGAGCTGCTGGCCATAAAGTGGGCCTTGGAAGAGTGGCGTCACTGGCTCCAGGGCGCCAGGGAGCCATTCATAGTCTGGACCGACCACCAGAACCTGATCACCATCCGCAATCTAAAACAGCTAAACCCCAGGCAGGCGCGGTGGGCTCTATTTTTTAAACACTATAATTTCCATCTCTCCTACCGTCCGGGGTCAAAGAACACCAAGGCGGACGCTCTCTCCAGACAGCACGAAGAAGATGCCCCTCGGACGGACCCTTTCCTACCACCATCAAAAATCATTGCACCACTCCACTGGGACCTGGAGACGAGAATTCGACAGGCGCAGGCCGAGGAGACCGCCCCGGCAGTTGTGCCGCCAGGACACTGCCATGAGGATGGAGATACTTCAGTGGGGCCACTCCTCCCCCTTATCAGGACACCCCGGGAATCGGCGTACCCACCAATTCATCCGCCGTGCCTTTTGGTGGCCGTCCATGGCAAGGGATGTCGACGAGTTCGTTCAGCTGTGCCCAGTGTGTGCCAGGGCCAAGGACACCAACCAGCCAACTCCGGGGGACCTCCAACCACTCTCCATCCCCTGCAGGCCCTGGACACACATTGTCGTAGATTTTATCACGGGCCTGCCGGTCTCGGAAGGAAAAACACCATCCTCACCATCGTGGATCAGTTCTCCAAGGCCGTGCACCTGGTGGCTCTCGCCGGACTCCCATCAACTAAAAGGACAGCCGAACTGATATTAGAACACGTAGCCGCTCCTGGACAGGGGGGTACTGTCATGCGCACTCACTCCGCGACCGGCACTTGGACCTGGAACTAGTACGGTCGCGAACCCGGAAGCATAAAAGGAGACAAGATGGCGCTTCACATTGCTCAGTCATTGAGTTCGCCCATGCTATGTCCGATGCTTCACCATGATTCTTGTGAGTACTCACTTATTTGGGTTTGCTTCCTGATTTAAGTCTTCTGTTTAACTCAGGTTAGTTCGTGACAGAAACAACCTTTTATTATTTGATTTATTCTGTATTATCTATTGCCTGAAGCACTAAGTCGAACATCTTCACACGATTTCATTTCCAAAATTAAGAATTTCTCTATTCAGGAACACATAAGATGGTGAGTCAAAAATGATCCACACTCCGGCTGTAGAATTTATTCTAATTAACTTTAATAAACAAAAAAAAAAACATAATTTTTAACATAAACTCTTTGCTTTTTAATACACTTTGTCCATCTGTCAACAAGTGTATTCCCTCATTAAAAAATGTTTTAGTCTGAGTGCGAGTCACGAATGCACCGCTATCATCACTGCTTCCTTAGAAGTGAATCTTCATCCTGGTTAGGGCTTGTTTCAGGGGAACAAACAGGTCCCCTGATTGAGATCTGATTGAGTCGGATTGAGCGAGATCAGGACTATAGTGAGCATGCTTTAACACCTCAAAAGAAAGTTTCAACAGTGTGGGCAGAAGTGTGCAGACGTGCATCGTCATGCGAGATCATGACCCAAGTTTAGGCTTCAGTTCTTCAATAAACGTCTCACTGTAACAAGCACTGTGGATTGTTAAACCTTTTTCTGATAATGTTCCAATAGTGGGGCTTAAGAATCTCAGAAAGCTGTAAGCATTGATGAATTTTCCAGCTGATGGTTGACTTTTTAACTTTTCTCAGTCGTTGATTGAGGATGTTTCCGTTCCATACTCTGCTGTTTACTCTCAGGCTCGTAGTGATACTTGTAGTCACCAGTAATGATTCTCTTTAAGGAAGTTTCGCCTTCCTTAGAGCATTAGTCCAAATTTAGTTTGCAGATATCCAAACGCGTCTGTTTATGCTCTTTGGTGAGTTGGTTCGGCACCAGGTATATCTTCAGGTAAGGCACCCATTTTTGCTCGCACCACAGTTACAAATGACCTGATGTAACACATTCACACATGCACAGCAGTGACTGGGGAGACAGGAGCTTTGAACGGAAAGTGCTGATAAGACAAATGGCCAACAGAAGTTGTTTGTCTCACCCTTGTGACTGTATTAGTGATGGTCATGTAATTTATCAATAAATACCTCAACTGGCTTTGAATGACCAGGATAGGATACAGCTCATAATAATAAGGATTTGATGACTCACAGTCCTGGCTAGAGATTGATCCAGTGTACTTGCTCATAAGAGTCTTGGCTCATCTTCTTTGTTTTGGCTGCTGGTGGTTAAGGCACTGATCTCTACAAAGCTGCTTTAGAAATCTGTCTTATAAAATATAAAAGTCTATACTGTCATATAAAAGCTCTATTCTGTTCTGTTCTGTTTTAATGCAAGGGGCAATTTTATACAAGTTCACAACAAAAGCCTCATGAATTCTCCCCCAATTGAATTCTTCCCTTAACTTTAAGAGTTTGTTTCTAGTAACACAGCTAAATTGTACAGTTTCTAGTAACACAGCCGAATGAACACATTGTCTTAAGGCAAATTGTAGAAAGCCAATGGAGTTTCAGAAAGAACTAGATGGTACACAGACTTCGTCCTCCCACTTACATTAGAGACGTTGTCAAAACCTCAGAGTGATTTGCATTTTCTTTCTTTTTTGTGTCTTTAGACTTGAAATGGAAATTCACTTAAAATTTTCCAGAACATTTGGCTGGAGACCATAAATGAAAGAACTTGGCTCTTGCTTTTTGCTCTCAGCTCAGACTCTGTGATTGACAGAGAAAAAGAGAATAGGAGAATAGAGAGCAAAAGAGCATTTGATTGAAATCTGCTCCTTTCTTAGGGAACCCATGTTAATGCTAATTGAGCTTGAGAAGTTTGCATTTCCTGCACATCTCAGATCACATTCAGCCCTCTGGGAGCCCTACAGAACACACATCTAATAGAATAATCTATGATTGAATTAAAATAAAATAATAGAATGCATTAGTAAGCCGTTGGACTGTATGCCCCAAGCCATCAGAACAATTTTAACGTGCTTAGTCATCGATCTCTCAGATTCTATTGGAGCCATGAGAACACTTCTTCCAAAAAATATTGTTACAGTTGGTGTTTAGATGATGGTGGTGGAGAGGACTGTCTAACATCTAGGTATAACACGTCCCAGAGGTTTAGTTGATGGATTGTTTAAATTGGAATCCTTGAAGAGGCCACTAATATCGGCATAGAGCTGTTTCATCATAGGATAAAATCATCCGACAGGATAACTTCATTGATTTGTAAGGACTTTTTCATCTTAGAATACAAGTGGACCAGAATAATGCTGAGATAAAGCCCAGTCCACTTAAAACACTTCTTATTTGTTATTCCCACCAATGCGCTGATATAATTCCAGTACTACATGGAGGATGCTCAGACAATAACTTCTCCATCTTATTAATTCAGTCACTACAAACAGCTGGTAACCATAGGCATGGGGTAGCTCAGTGGTTAAGGTGTTGAATTGCTGATCAGAAGATCCTAGGTTCAAACCCCACCACCAAATCCTCACAGTTGGGCCTTTGATCAAGGCTCTTAACCCTCAAATGTATAATGGGATACAGATGCAAGTTGCTCTGCATAAGGGCATCTGCCAAATTATATAAATGCATGCCTTTTAAACACAAAGTGAGCTTTTGTTTTACCGCAACAGGCTGACAAAGCAACTGTAACACAGCTGCCACTGACATGATCTTTTTATCTCATGCTGTCATATTCTACCATGTGAATAAGATTCTAAATTAAACAAATTACGTAAACTTTTCTGCCAGGGGGAAAAGCACGATCTGTCCTTCTAACCAAGGAGAACCATGGCCTCAGAATAAGAGGTGCTGATTTTCATCCTATTTCATCCTCACCACCAAGGATAGTTTGCATAACACAAAATAAACACCGTCCAAAATTGTGCTTACTGTATAGCCCCCCCATACTTAACATCTCTCCAAACTACTCACAAAATATCCAACATTCATCCATCATTCAAGACACTTTTTAACCCCACAGCCCTAACCTAATCTCCTCTAGATTTACTCCATCAGAGCTTTCTGGCAGTGCCTCCTGAAGAGATGGCATCCCCACTGGGTTAAGGGCTTAAGACAAGCAATGACCTTCTGACTGCAGCTTTTTCAGCTCCCTGTACAAAAGAATACTTAAACCATTCAGACTCAGTATTCCCAAACTCAGATGAATTATAATATGACAAGATTATATGGGTTATTTACTTTATTACATTTTAATTGCTTATACTGCAAAATGATTAACTTCTAATCCTCAAACAAAACAACAAAAACAAATTTGTATGGATTTACGTATGTAAAAGAAAAGGCAGCATAGTGGCTTATTAGCACTGTCGCCTCGCACCTCCAGGGTTTCTCCCCGGGTTTCCTCTGGATACTCCAGTTTCCTCCCACAGTCCAAAGACATGCAGATTGAGCTAATTGGTTTTTACAAATTGTTGCCCATAGTGAATGTTGACCAAAGGTCCAACCACGGTCATAAAATGGGAATAAATACAATGGTCTCCATAGGCCTCCACAATCCCTAGTTGGACTACAGGGGTTCCTAGATGAATGGATGGATGTGAAAGAAAAGACAGCAATTTGTCTGTTATATACATATTTTTAAATAGCACTGGCAAGATTTAGAAAGTTTTAAAATTCTGGAAATGTTCTGGGAAATAGATCTGAAATAGTTCCAAGAATATAACTGCTTTAATTTATGAGGACTTTCCTTCATCCATCATCCTAATGCCACACTGCCCTGAGATTTAATACAACCCACCCTGAGCTAATCAGAGAGAAAGGAAGACACTGTAGATCCAAATAACTGTTTCAAAGGTTGAGCTAAGAAGAGAAACCCATATTACTACAACCAAAAACACTCCAGAGAGCTTGGTCTTACTGAGTCCAGGAAGAAAGAAATGGACTATGAATCATAGTGTTATCTGCAGTGTGGATGTGCCTTTGCTGATGCTTTAGAGGTCGCAGCCGACAACATTGTACTGTAAGTTTTTAAGGTAAATCTGAATTTTCTAACCCCCAGCAGAACAGAACTAATATAATAATAAGTGAATAATACTATCACCCAGGCTTGATTTGTTTTTGTGCTGGTTGATCAAAAGATGTTGTAGCTAGTTCAGGGACAATTAACCAAAGACGCAAAGATCACTCAGGAGACCAGGGGTGTTAAGGCCACCAGACCTTATTCTTTTCAGAATACAGCCGAGCAGTCTCTCTGCAGAAGAAAAGCTCTCGTCTCTTCCACGATGTATGCTTATGTTCGTTTACATGACACTTCTTCAACATCCTGTTCCGACCAACACAATACTCCCATACATGTGTTTTGTTTCTAGATACAAGATGCAATACTTCAGTACATAGGTTTACTCATTCCCACAAGACACAACACTCTCATACAAATTCATCCTATGGCTAAAGGAAACATCCCTCACTCAATTGGACAGCTTGTCCATGCGCTCCCATCCTACAGCAGGTTGCATCTGCTCTGTAGGGTCAGACCTTGATGGCCCAGCACACAGTTTTAAGTATTTAGTCTCTTTACTGGGTAAAATGAAACATTTTGCACTATATTGTTCCCTACCTATATAATATTGCAGATTAAACATTATCTGTTTAGGTACACAATTCGTGATTAATATTTTGTGGTTAAATTACTACAAAGACCACTTAAATATGACATTTGTTTAAGCAATGAGAAGCAGGTACTCTGGTTTCCTCCCACATCTAAAGACTTGCAGATTAGGTTAATTGTCATTCTCAAATTGCCTGTAGAGTGCTCTGTGATGAACTGGCACCCTGTCCATGGTGTACCCCACCTTGTGCCCAGGCCCAGGCCCCAGATGACCCTGTGCACAGGATAAGCACTAAAGAAGATGAATGAATGAATTCATGAAAATAAATGAATAAATAAAAAGCAACTCATGAGAAGTTATTAAAATGTACCAGGTTACAAAATAATTTTAAAGGCTCTGTGAAACCAGCAAACCACAGTGAAAGCCATTATCTACAAATGGAAAAACGGTTGTTGTGATTTTTTTCAGAAGTTGACATCCTCACAAAATTCCTCCAACAGTGCTCACTCAGGAAGTTGTACAAAAAACCCCAGACAGACATCTAAGAAACTGCAGGTATTACCTGCCTCAGCTTTGTACATAGTGCATCATTATCCCACTTTTAGAAAGAAATTGGACAAAAAATGGTATTCATGGAAGTGTTGCATGGTGAAGTCCTCTGCTAATTAGGAGGCCCATCCTATACTTGTCTAAAAACGTGGGACAACCCCCGGGCCTTTTGGGTTGGCATTTTGCAAAGACATGGTGGTGGTACTGTGCAAAGCATGATAATGTGATCATTAGTCTGCACTTATCTCACGCTGTATACTGCTTTATCCTGTAACCTTAAGACTTAGGGCAGGAGGCTGGGTACACCCTGGACAGAATGCCAATCCATCGCAGGGCACACACATTAACACACTATGGGCAATTTGGGAACATCGATTAGCCAAATGTCTTAAAGCTGTGGGAGGAAACCAGAATACCTAGAGAAAACCCACCAAGCACAGGTGGAACATGCAAACTCCATGCACAGAGACCTGAAGTGGGAATTGAACCCTCGACACTGAAGGTGCAAGGGGTCAGTGCTAACCACAGTGCTGCCCTTACAGTATATCTCTATGATCAAATGCTCCTTATTTACCTTTTCTCACATAACACTTTTCACATACATCATGCTTCAATACACACACAGGCAGGCATTTCACCCATTTTTACACAGAATTCCTTAAATAATCTGCAAATCTGATTTTGAGCCTCAGTGCCATATTGATTCAGACGTAAAAGCTGCTTTATTTATCACTCAGCTGCTCTCCTTATGCTTTCAGTGCTTTAATGAGGATGCAGCTATTTAATTAAACATCCATACGGGTATGGAGGATGGAACATACGCGAGCATACACTGCATGTGTGTTTAAATTACTTGGCCTAACTTACTGTTATAATTCTGCAGAGAGATCGTGCCAAATTTCTGCTTAAAGAGATCTCATTAGAGTTCAAATAATGTTGCCATTTTGTATGCATAAATGGGTGATCTTGTTAAAATCCAAAATGTTCCTCTATTTTCTAAAATAAAATAGCCTACTAAAATCGTCAGCCTCTGTGTGCATGTTCTCCCCGTGCTTGCTGGGTTTCCTCTGCGTATTATGAGTGTGTGTATTTGTGTGTACTCTGTGATGGATTGGCACCCTGACTTGTGCCCTAAGTCTCCTGGGATAGGCTCCAGGTCCCCTGCAACCCTGTATACAGGATAAAGTGGTATAGACGATGAGTGAGTGAGTGTTTAAGTTCCAAAATGCACCACTCACCCATAAGGTCCATAATGTTTTGGCAATTAACTTTCAAAAATTGGTATTTTGGATTCATTATTTCTATAACATTTTACCATCAAACTTAACATTGTAAATTGTCAGTGCTTTGTAACAGCTGAACCTGAGAGAGAGAGAGAGAGAGAGAGAGAGAGAGATTTTTTGGCAGATAGTATTCACTAAGTCACTTCCATTGCACTACTGATAAAATAAAGAATGAAGCACACCTTGGATATCTATGGGATACCATACTCATTGGAAACTCTTCGCCATGAACATATAAAATTAATTCTGTTATGTTTTTCTTTTTAAAAATATCATTTGATTCGAAAATGTTTCATGGTTTACAAGAAAATTGTAAATTCTTTAATCCAATGTTCTTTGTGACCTGAAAGTTGATTTAAAGCAGCATACTGTAGATGTGTAACATCAGCCCTGTTGCTTGGGGCATTATCATGAATGGGAATAAACTGTAATGTAATTTCCAAATTCTTTCAAATTCTGATTTTTGTTTTAATCCCCATGCAAAATGATTCTGAATTTGTCAGACGAGGAACCATGGATCTACTCCTAGACAAGTAATGCTCCTGGATTTGTGGAGACTTGTTTAGTGTTGTGTGATTAGGTGATGGATGATGTAATGGTATACTGTATAATGTTGTTATGTTACTGCTGTTATTTGCTTACTGGTTTGGAAATGTGTTTAATTTAACGCTCATTGAGTTTGATCTATTATATTGGAACAAACAATGATTACTGTAATTTGTAAAGCTGTCTGAACGTGTGCTGGAATTACACTTAATTATGTAAGTGACAGTAATAGTGCTACAGTAGCATTGTTCATAACACTGCTGTATTTATTCTAGAGGATTTATTTTCTAATGCTTTTTTAACCCAATGGATATAAACCATCCATCCATCCCATCAAGGAACCTCCAGGTAGTCCAAGCAGGGACCGTGGAGGCCAATGGTGATTCCTATTGTACTGTATTTTTTTAGATTTTATGTCTGTGGTGGAACCTCCGGTCAACATTCACACACGTATTCATACATTACAGGCAATTTGGGAAAGCCAATTAGCCTCTAATCTGACTGTCTTTGGTATGTGGGAGGAAACCGGATTACTTGGTGGAAACCCACCAAGCACGGGGATAAACTGCAACCTTCATGTACGAAAACATTAGTGCAATATCTGCTTTTGTGGGCCAGTGAGAAGGATGCTTTGAGCTACATTTTTTAGGACAGCATCCAGTTCCATCAGCAGCACCATCTCCACATCCACAGGGACCACCTCTTTTCATGGTTTTAGGAGGCTAAGTGAGTATATTTGCAATGCACAGCTCCTCTCTGCTCTTGTCCCTATTTTACAACCTCAATGGATGATTCTGAGGCTGTTGCTGTGTTGGTTGACCAAATGGATTAAATAAATAACTTACTGTACAGTAAGTATCTAAGCGTTTGATTTAAGTCATTTAAACAATCGAAGTAATCCACCAATTTAAGTGGTACTGTATGTGTTTGACGTTAACATAGTGCCCTGATCATTAACAATTGCTTTTAGGATTCTGACAGAGAGTCAATAGAGTGTTTCTGCAACACATGCTGAGACGTTCTCCTATTTTTCAGGACTACTGTGCTCTCCTCCTTTTTTAATCCAATAGATAGAATTTGTCCATCCACCCATCCATTCAGGAACCTCTGTAGGTCAACAAGGGCCAGTGGTGATTCCCATAGCATTTATTCTCATTTTATTTTCGTGGTGGGACCTCAACATGCACATGTGCATTTACACACTATGGGCAACTTGGGAACGCCAGTTAGCCTTATCTCCATGTCTTCAGACTGAAGGAGGAAACTGAAGTACCTGGAGGAAACTCACCAAGCATGGGGAGAACTTGCAAACTCCATGCATACAGGACCCCGTGGTGGGAACTGAACCCAAATCCTGGAGATGGGAGGAGGGGACAGTGCTAACCACTAAGGCACTATGCTACCAAAGAAATGTAAAAAAAAAAAAGTGGCCTGTTTTAGAAAAATTCTAATACGAAAACCTGAGAAATTAACTCTCTGAATTGTAACACAATTAAGTAATTTAGTAAACAACCAAGTAACTAATCAAATTTCAGAACATCATATGCCCAATTTTAGGTATCTAGGGGTTTGATTAGGTCATCTTTTTGCAGATGGTAAATACTGTATGAATCAATTTTAGTGGCATGTGTAGTATAACATTAACATAGGGTCCTGGTCATTAGGGAATCCTTTCAGGATTCTGAGGTGGGAGATCACTCAAGAGTGCTTCTGCAACACAGGCTGAGATGCTTAGATTAGGCCAGCAGGTTTTCTCCAACTCCATAAGTATCACAGGCTTCCCCCAGAGGTCACTTGTGACAAGTATCCCAAAACTGCCTCACCTCAATGAGGCTGGCCTGTTAGACAATCATTGCAGCAGGCTCCAGAGTTTACAGGCTGCTCAGTATCAATGCCCTTAAAGCATCAAGCTTGCTCCACATGCAGGCTGTGGATGGTGTGTGGGTAAGCTGGAGATTATCTCAGCTAGGAGCAAGGTCTTCATTATGGCATGCTTGTTGCCAATTCTCCCAACCTTCAGTACTACTGTGACTTCCTTCTGCCGTGATGAGAATGAAGAATCAGTAGGTGATTATGAGAGTGCGTGTGAGTTTGTTTTTCTTTGGGGGGCATGGAGAACCTTCTAAACATAAATATTTGAAAAGAAATTAAAACCATTATATTTATGCTCAGCAAAACTCTGAACATTTTGCTGAGCAAGAACTCTGTGCTTTTTTCAACTCAGCATCAACTTTCTTGTTTGGCTTTGTTCCTATAACTAACTTTACCTAACAGTAACAGATCCATCTATCCATTCATCCAGGAATCTTTGTAGTCCAGCTAGGGACTGTGAAGGCCAATGGTGATTATCAGTGAAATTATTCCCATCTTACATCTGTGGTAGGACCTCCGGTCAACATTTACACACTACGGGCAATTTGGGAACGCCAGTATGCCTAATCCACATGTCTTTGGACTGTGGAAGGAAACTGGAGTATTCTGAGGAAATCCACAGGAGAACATGCAAAGTCCATGCACATATGGCCAAGACGGGAACCCTGGAGGGGACAATGCTACAGTAACCACTACGCCACTGTGCAGCCAAGCAGATGCATGCTCATTCATTACCATGCCATATCTATGAGTCTTAACCACGCCCCCCCCCCAGCACAAACACCTTTATGATAATGTTCAGATTTTTTTACATAGTATACTACAGCCTATAGATCACTCCTGTCTTGGCTGTGTTCCCAGGAGACATTTCACTTATCTTTGGCCATGCAGCAGGAACAAAATACTGGCATGGTGAGGGGTCTTTACCAACATCATCACAGGCTTTCTCCTTTGCCCTTTGCTCCTTTGACTGATTTGCTCATGGGAGTTGCAGTTATGTACCTTACACTACCTTGTGAAGATTCCTGAGGTTCTGTGAGGGAAAGGAGAATATGTTGGTTGTCTTTCGGCTGCTCCCGTTGAGGGGTTGCCAAAGCGGACCATCTGATCCGCACAACATCTGCTCAGGTTTTATGCCGAATGCACTTCCTAATGCAACCCTCCAATTTTATCTGGGCTTGGGACCGGCACTGCATCCAGTGGCTGGGGTTTGGGTGTTGGGTGGGAATTGATCTTTGGCGAACTGCCTTTGGGATACGGAAAATCCAAGACAGCCCAAACAACAAAAAGCCTGTAATTTTATCCCTATATGAAATAAAATATCAAATCATATATCTATCCATCTTTAACGGTGTTGATTAAACTGTTAGTCACAGTATGAAAAGACCACATTTCTCCAAAGGAGAACATACAGTAGTAGAAGTAATTTACCTAGTGTTATAATTAGTGTTGTCTGGGATATTACATTGAAAAAACTGGTCATGTAGAGAAACTAAAAGGCCCAAGCACAAATAGTGACATTTCCATCCTTTTGATCTGGAACCTCCATCATGGATGTGTGGTTATGATGTTTCTTTAATGCACTCAAATCCTGCCTCATCTGTATAGTCGAATTCAGCTGGTGTAGCTCAAGTTCAAGGATTCTCTGATTAAAAATAATCCTAAAGAAAAAGTCATGAGAATGATTTGACCTTGTGCAAGTCAGAAGTAGTCTACTATAGAAATCTATGGAGACTCATATACAGGCAGCACATGTGTTTCTCCCTCATACTGCACTGTTTCTTCTGGTGGTATGCTTCCACCATGCACATCCAAAGCAAACAGTCAACAGTGGTTGTGGAAACCCTCTGTACATTTTGAAAGATTTTCAGAATATGGCATTAAATATACAAGTTTTATTGCATTGTTTGCCAAAGTCTTTTGTACTCGGCAGAACACACACAGTGAAAGTTTATACTCAAACATGAAAGCAGCTCGTTTCTTGCTTGTCAGATTTTCTGCAAGTTTATTTATTGGCATGTTCCCATAAAGGTGGGATGAAAGAAATTTTTTACACTACAATATTTCCCAGTGTTGTGCATATATTAAAAAAAAAAACAATAGTTTGAAATTGAGCTTACTACATTGAAGCTAAGCAGGAAAAAGTATACCTTTGAATTCTGTTTACCTCAGATAGAATTTTCTCATGGCCAAGGAGCTCATTAGTATGCATCACTCCAGTAGCAAAGGAAATTTTCAGTTATGTTTTCTTGGACTCAGAGCTGATAAATCTGGAATAAACCCAACATGTAAGCTGAAATAAAATTGAATTATACTTATTTTGGGCGTATTAGATGAATGTCTGATGATTGACGCAAAATGTTTACAGGCAGTAGCAGCAAAATATCTCAGGTTAATAAATATAAATTTTTATATTTCTTTTCACAATGAAGGTATACATTTTATTTTAAAAAATCTAAATGAAAAATAATGTGCAGGTGAGAAAAAAATGCAAAAAGCCTTATAACACAAACACAATTACAAAAAGTTTAAGATCACACATAAATGCAAATATATAGAGATATATCATCACAATACACAATGAATTAGTGCAACATATCAGTCAAAAATGGTTGAATATTATGTGTTCACCTTGTGCCACTGGGGGAGCTCTGGCTCTCGGGGTATGGCTCCAATTAACCTCTAGGCATGTGCTGTGGTGACCCACACCGGGACGTTAGCGTCAGATCCTTTGGCTGGTGTGGGTTGGAAGGTGAGGCCTTTGTGGATTGGACTTTTTTTGCCCGATTGGGTAACCCATCAGATTGAGGTCTGGGGAATTTCCCCGGGACGAAAAGTCCCATATACAGCAGGCTGTGGTGCACTGAGTGGTCTGGTGCTTTTGTATCATGGCTAGAATTTGACTTTTTTTTACTGCATTGGCATTTCTTTGGGATTAGACCCACCCACTTACCTACCTCATTACCTACCCACTCAATTTGTCACCTTTCAGTGTTCTTCCCATGAGCCAGTGAACTGCTTCTAGATTTTATTGCGTTGCACATGTTGTATTTATCCATTGTTAGCCGTTTTTTCTTCTGGTTTTCTAGTGGTTGCTCCTGGTTTGTGTTGTGTTTAAATAAAGTAAAGTATCCTAGCTTATATCCTGATTGGCCTTCAATACATCACATCACCTCATGTATCCACCCCACCAACTATCCTACTCATCCACCTATACACCTACTGTACACTATATGGAGAAAAATATTTGACCAAACTGCAATAACATTATATTCAAATACATATACTTCAATATGGAGTTGATCCATCCTTTTCAGCTATAACAGGTTCCATTCTTTTTGGAAGGCTGTCCACAAGATTTACGGCAGTCGCAAGTGTTTCTGTGGGAATTCGTGCCCATTCATTCTGTAGAGCATTTATGAGATCAGGAGCCACTGATGTTGGTCGTGAAGGCCTGGCTCACAATCTCTGTTCCAGTTCATCCCAAAGGTGCTCGATGGGGTTGAGGTCAGGGCTCTGTATGGGCCAGTCACACCTAACTCAAAGCAGGTCTTTATAGTCCCTGCTTTGTGCACTGGGACACAGTCATGTTGGAATAGAAAAGAGCCTTCCACAAACTGTTGCCACAAAGTTGCAAAGAAGCATCACATTGTCCAAGATGTCTTGGTATGCTAAGCATTAAGATTGCCCTTTACTGGGGATAAGGCCTGATTGAAAGTTCAATATTTAACAGATTTGGTAAATATTTTTGTCCATATAATGTACCCCACGACCTGCATCTAAACAGCAAAATCCAAAGAATTCTTGTTAGATTATCAAAAGGAATGCTGGGCACATGACTGACTGAGAAGCAATAGATACTGACCTACCAAACCTTTATTCTTTAATCTGAGTTGCATTGGATTATTCCTTATTATCCAAAATATAAAATAATGATCGTTGCCATTTTCATAATCTTTTTCCTCTTTATGGGCCAAAAATTTACTAATGCATGTATCCCAGATGGGAGTGTTGTTTAGCACAAGGCCGCAGCAAGAGTTTGGGGGAATTGGCAATTAACATGGCACACCTGCTGCTTATTATTTGGTAAGTTATTTTAACAAGCTGTTTTGTTTCTCATTTGTTTGTGAGGTGCCCAGACGCTGTTGGAAGGCATCCAAGTTGTTTTTGTTTTTGAGCAAATATCAGCTGTGCTGCTACACTGGGCAAGGTGACAACCCAGGATGGTGCCAATGCGCACTTATTCAGCATGTGGATGGCTAACGAGGACATGGAGGCTTCATGTCAATCTTCAAGCCTTGCTCGCAGAAGAAGTCCAGCTTGCTGTTCGTTATCTGCTACCTGAGGTCCGAATGAATTACGCAGCCACCAGGAGAGCCGTGCTCAAGTGGTTTAGATGTTGCCAGATGAACATCATAAAAAATTCCTACACGTACCATTAGAGGGGGAATTTGCTGTTTATACTCAACAACACTTCAGCTCCTATAAACACTACCACTGAACAACAGCCATCTGAACAGGTGACAGTGGAGCAGTTTGTCTCCCAGGTCCTCCCCAGAATATCAGAGGCAGACAATGCTCCAGTAATTCAGCAGCGCCACAGCCAGATGTTATAGAGTTAGACATGAGCAAAGGAAACAAAAAGCAGAACGTTTCCAAAGTGCATGGGCCAATCTAAATCTCTCCCCTTCCATGCTGATTATGTTTTTCTTTTTATGACTCTGACCTGGAGTCATTATGTTTTTTGTTTTTTTGGGGTTGTCCATCCATCCGTCCGTTTGACCCATTCATGCAAACACAATATCTCATTAACACCGTGTGGGAATTCCTTCAAAATAGGCACAAACATCTGTTTGGACTCGAGGATGAACATAATACATTTTGCAGGTCAAAGGTCAAGGTCACTGTGACCTCAGTCAGTCTCATTCTTGTGAATGTAATGTCTCTGGAACACCTGGAGATAATTTTGATCCTTCAAGAAGTCTTATGAAGGGAGAAGTAGTGAAAAGCACTTGAGTGTTGTGACCTCTTCACTACTTCTCCTTTTCCCCTCTCACAGTACACCACAACCTCACAGCTATTGCGCTCCAAGTGATTTTCATTGTGCAATATGACAGACCTGTCGATCAGTGTTTTTCAAAAATACTCCCTAACTGAATACAGCATGTTTCTCACTAAAATATGTTATATGAACATATCAGTAGACTGTAGCAATAACCTCCACCTTACCCAAAAATACACTTCATATCTTTCATCACATCTCTTTAGTGTTTACTACCAGAGGTAGTAGAAGTACACACACTCAATACTCAAAAGCATTTGAGTACAATGGTACACCACTACAAGTAGAATTACCACTTTTTTTTATTTTTTTATTTTTTACTAATGTACAAGTATTAAGTATGTGCTATAAAATGTACTTTAAGTACAAAAGTACAAGTACTCCAAAAAGAAACTTTAAATTAAAGCATTACATGCAAAATTAAGGACCCCCCCCCCAAAAAAAATCTGTAGTGTCCGTAACCATTTCAAATTCACGTTGCAATATTTTACCAATTTTGCATTTTATAATAATACACTTTTGTGTTTTATGTCTTTTCATGTGAAATCTAAATTGGCCAAGATTCATCTGAATGACAGTTAAGACCATTGTAAGATTTGATTGATGAAATATTTTTATTTACAGTGTTTAACATCGGTTAAATCAATGATTTGACTGGTTGATTTAGACATGGCTGGACAGAGAGGTGCGAACGCTGTTTAGGTTTTCAGACAAAGGATTTTACAGCTAGAATGTTAAATAACTTTCAGCGTTGGTGAATTTTATGGATAAATAAGAGACACCTTGTGACAGTTTAAGTAACCGCTCTATTGTGCTTGAAGTTTTATTTTAATTTTAATAAATCATTGATAAACTTTGTTAAATAATTAAATAAAAAAGGTTTCAGTTTTAATATCCAGTGCTGTTTTGGACATGCCTTCTAACTTCATGGTCTTTCCTGATTATTAGTTCTTCCTACATTGCGCTAAAGCATTGCTGAAGGCATTTATCCAAAATATATAATAATCTCCTTTGAACAGTTGATATCGAGATGTACAGTATCTGCTACTTATGCTCTGTAAAGTCTTGATAATGGCTCTAATCTGACGTGCTGTTTGTTAGATGGTGAGGCTGGTAACTCTAAATGAACTTCCCCTCTGCAGAGGTTTTCCTGGGAAGGTCTTCATGAGGGTCAGTTTTATCATGGTGCTTGATGGGTTTTGCAAAGGCACTTGACACAATATTGTTCTTGCAAGAACTGTTCAGGAACGGCTAATCTTCATGTCTTAAAACAAGAACTGACAGTTGTTGTTGTTGTTTAATTACCTAATGTCATATGTGTTATTTCGTAGTTTTGAAAAAATCTAATATTGTTCTGGTAGGAAGAAAATAAATCCAAACTTGTGCCCAAAACTTTTGACTGGTACAGTACTGTGTAAAAGACTTCGACTCTGAATAGCCATGCATGTACTCCAACTTCACAATGAGGTAATCTTAGTTTCCTCTTCCCCAGGGTGTCACTGAGTCACAGGAAGTTAAAATGGATCATGAATACGTCTGTTTGTGCTGTAGAGACCTGGAACATTTTCAAGCAGAGTAAGTAAGGATGTGACTCAGGTGCTGCAGATTTCCACAGTCCCATGGCGCTTCTCCTAACCACAGCCCAAAATACAGAGTGACAGAAGTGTACATCAGGCCCTGCTGGATTCAGGGATTTGGGCGGAGCTTGATACTTCAAAGGTCAATTCAAGACCAGGCTTGGGAAAGTTGTTGGGGGGTTAACCTGTGGTGTATTCACAGGAATTTTCTTCTCAATGTAAAAGCCTAGCATCAAGGTGGTAGCCGTTAGTCCCTGGTGGTGCCAGGTGGTACTGGGGCAGGTGGTGTAGTCTACAGTAGAAGCGTGCAAATGAAATAGCACACCTTTTGCTTATTATTTGGTGGGTTAAACTACCAAGCTGTTATGCATCTGCTTGTGAGATGTGTGTGTGTGTGTGTGTGTGTGTGTGTGTGTGTGTGTGTGTGTGCAAGAAGTTGCACAGATGCTGATGCTAAGTGGCCAAGTTTTTGTCTGAACAATATAAAATCTCATATTTTTGCACACCCTAAGTTTTGCATGACTCACCTTTTTTTGCCTTAATGAATTATCGCTCTGTATAAAAAAAAAATGCTTTACACTTATTTTACATTGCAGTTGATATCGAGTTACTTGTTGCATACTGAAACAAGAGCCTCAGAACCAATTATCACCAAAAGTGGCATCTAGAAGAAAATGCGATCAGAGAAATTGCTACTGTATATGGGAATAGGAAAATGTATTGTATTAATAAAAAAACATTTTTGTAAAAAAAATTATTATATTAATTAATCTGTTTTGCAAGCTTTTATACAGTTTTATTGAACCAATGCAAACTATACCAAGTACATGCTAAAATGCAGACTGTAAATATATTTAGTGACCCTTTTCTCACACTACACTACATTTTGCCAGCAGTATGGAAAGTGACTTATCAGACATTTTAAATCATTACAAAAAATTTTTATATTTATATTTCATATATGATCAGTCAGGTCCCTGTTAGGCAGCACAGTGGTGTAGTGTTTAGTACTGTCACCTGCAAATCGGAGAACCTGGAGGAAACCCACCAAGCATGGGGGGGGGATCATACAAACTCCGTGCACACAGACCTTAGGCAGGACTCGAACCCAGACCCTGGTGGTGTGAGGCCACAGTGCCAACACAGTGCTGCCCGATTGAGGACAGTACATACAAAACACAACGTGACGTAGTTTTGCTGTAGCATTTTAAAATAAACGGACAAGATCCAGTCCAGCACTTTGCACGTCCAAGGTTGGGGGTTAGAATTTGATTTAATCATACAGGTCAAAAATATGAGGTTTATGCAGACTGCTGTTTCTAAATTGCCCATAGCATATGATTGGGTGTTATTGCACTTTGACTAGTGCCATAATTTCAAATGAATTTTTTAAGACTCTAAGACCAGAATATTAGTTCAAACTCTGACAGTCAAACCAAGCCAGATGAATACAAACTGAGTTACACCATGCTTGCAGTAAAAATTAATTCATGTTATTGTAGATATTTAAGTTTAAATAATACATGACACTGTTATTTAAGTCACTAAATAATTTAACCGAAGTGAGCAAGGAGTCAAAATTTTACATAAAAATAGCCATTTCATCTTCAGACTATCAAACCATCACTAATCAGATCGGTGTGCTGAGCTGCACTCGGAATACAAATGACCTCATTTTACTGCAGAGTTTTTAAATAACTGGTATTTAAATTCGTAATATAATTCAATCAAACTGAGCCAAGAGTCACATTTAAGATATAATCAATTAGCCTTCACTTTACAGGTCTGTAAAAATGAACTCATTTCACTGGAAATACACTGCCGGGCCAAAAAAACAGTCCAATAAAAAAGTCACACACTCCAATATTTTATTTTAATTACTTTGATTATGGCTATGGCATTGTTTTAAAAAGCTTATTTCATAATATTTATTTTTATCCAAAGATACATTAATTTCTCTCTAAGATCTTGTATTGATGATGGGCGAGTCAAACAGCAGCGTAATGTCTTCTCCACGCATCCCAAAGATTCTTAATAGGGTTTTAAGGTCTGGACTTTGTGGTGGCTAATCCTTGTTTGAAAATAATGTTTCATGCTCCCTGACAATTTGAGCCAGATGAATCCTGGCATCGTCAGAATTGAGCTTATTAAACCAAAAATCTAGTATCTGAAAATATGCAGAACTGAAATCAAAAATAGAAATTTTTGAAATAAAAAAATTGCAGTGCACCAGATACCGCTATTTACAATTATATTCAATATTTTCAGTGTCATCTTGGAATGTGCCCGTGCTATCAGGGAAGAAAAAATTAATTGATGGAAAAACTCTCTGCATGTCTATGAACTGTGGGAGGAAACCGGAGTACCTGGAGGAAACCCACCAAGCGTGGGGAGAACATGCAAACTCCATGCACACAGACCTCGAACAGGACTTGAACATGGACCCTGGAGGTGAGAGGCCACAGTGATAACACAGTGCTGTCCTCTTGGAGACAGTATATACAAAACAGCTATTTAAAAATGAATTGACAAAAAAAAAAATTATGGAAAAACCTGGCCATTCAGCGGACCTTATATTTTGGACACATAATGTTGCTGAGCCTAGACCAGACCAACTGAGGCTCCAACTCCAGATCACAACACTGCCCCTACAGGCTTTATAGCGTAGGCACTATGCATGATGAGTGCATCACTTTATCTGCCTCTTTTCTTACCCTGTTGCACCCATCACTCTGGAACAGGGAATATCTGGACACATCAGACCACATGACCTTTTTCAGATGCTCCACAGTTTATTCTTTATGCTCCCTAGTAAACCGAAGCCTTTTTTGTCCGTATTAGTCTCACTGATGAGTGGTTTTATTAAGGCTACACGGCTGTTTAGTCCCAGTTCCTTGAGTTCTCTTTGCACTGTGCGCCCTTAATTTCACTATTAAAAATAACCTTCCAGGTTTTAATAATGCGTTTTTATAGTTCCTAATCCAATTTTAGTCTTTTCAGCAATCTCCTTAGTTGTTTTCTTAGCTTGATGCAGAACAATAATTTGGCCCTTCTGAGACAGAGAAACATCTTTGCCATGACCACAGGATATGTCTTTAGACATTTCTGTTTAAGAAATGAGAAGCTCCTCACCGCATCAGTTACTTACATGTTGCAGCTGAAACATTTTAATCAGTGCAGCAGTTATCCAATGAAAGGTATTTACCTATTAGCTTGTTAAATTCAGATAGTGACTTTATTATTATTATTATTTATTTATTTATTTATTTATGTTTGGTCAGTCAGTGTAGTTTTACGTTACTAGCGAAGACATTATTGTTTAAAGTTTATCTTTCCCAGATTCCTGGTGATCTTATTAACTTCTAGAAGAGAGGAGATGTGCTGTCTCAACAAAGCTGTGCTTAACTACCCTAATATTTCACAATCATGGGGCCAGGAGACACTGGGATTACTGTTGTATCAATATGACGAGTTATTTAAAGAAATACAAACATCTGAGGCTGGCTTGATTCATCACCTGCGAGGAGATGACGCAGTTGCTAAAGCATTTCAAACTGATTGAACTCACACTCAGAGGCTTTGCGTCTCATTTTTATTACTTAGGTTAAATATTGTACATTGTTCTGTATGTTTTGTGATTAAAACAAAACAATGTTCTATTATTAAAGCAACGTTTCAGACTTTTTCAGTGTCAGACTTTAGACATTTCCAATCTGAAACTGTAAGCCCTACTGGTAAACAAACTCCCACTGGCCATATCTCAGCAAGCTGACATGATACAGTAATAAACTTGGTGTCAAAATGGAGCTTATTAAACCAAAAATCTGGTATCTGAAAATATGCAGAACTGAAATCACCCAAAATGTAACTTGATTTAATGTGACAGGTCACAATTTTAGTTCTTGTTTTATGCTCAGTATAGTAAGTCTTCTCTATTAACATTAATGCTCTCATAGCTGAATGAACACAAACTCCTATGATCATGCTCCAAAATTTAATGGAAAGCCTTCCCAGCAAAGGATTATACCATATAATGGGATGTGTTCATCAAATATTGATAAATGTGCTAAGTTACTTGATATAACCAAGTTTGAAATTTATAACTGACCAATGTCTCCTGTTATTGATTATCATAATGTGTTGGCTCTTTCAGGTAAATGCAAAACCTTGCACCTCCAGTGTCCAGGTTCGATTTATGCCTCGGGTCTGAAATGCAGGAGAAATGAGTCGGCCTCACCGGATTCAGAAAATTAGTCAATAGAAAATGTCTGTCCTGTATAGCAGTCCTGATGGTGAATAATCCCAATTTCGGAAAATCATCAACAAAACAAAGTCCAATACAATGGAAAACAGCTCTGAGACAAAATTTCCCCTCACAATTTAAAGGTGCAGAGACAACACTGTTACATTTGACACATGTTTGACATATTTCCTTAGGCGGGGTTACAGTTTTTGGCCACATGAAGGCAATGTGAGGAAAAGCGACAGATTTAGTCAAGTGGATTGTTATGCTTTACATTGTATATTCATGTCAAAGACGTATAAGACTCACTTTGTCAGACTTAAGAACAAATCTGACTTACGAACATGCTCCTTGAATGGAACACAGGACTATCTGTACTTCCGTTTCCTCCCACAGTCCAAAGACATGCAGGATAGGCTAATTGGCGTTCCCAAATTGCCCGTAGTGTGTAAATGAGCATGTGAGCGTGTATATATGTGTGTGTCCTGTGATGGATTTGCACCTTGTCCAGGATGAACCCTGCCTAAGTCTCCTGGGATGGGCTCCAGGCTCCAGGCCCACCGCGACCCTGTATACAGGATAACGCGGTATAGACAATGAGTGTGTGAGTGAGTTAGTATACATACAGTAGGCAATGCATTTACTCATATATTCATACATTATCTTAAGTTCCCACACAAAAGGAAACCTCCTTTAAACAGCCAAGCTGTTTGTCTGTATGGATGATAAGGCGTATGTTAAACCGTGTGCATGAGGCTGATGTAGTATTGGAAGCCATCTATTATCAGGGTAAATGGAAATAAATCTTCTTAATGAAGCAAAGCCGGAGCAAGCCAATGCAGGGATGTACATTGTCAGTGCGTGGTCGCAGTGCCTGAGCTGATACAAGCAAATCATTATTTACATACATTTTATTAAATGCAATCCATAATAATGCTATTCTGCTTAGGATTTCACCCGAACCAAAATGTTGTGCAATGTTTACTAATAGCCAGACATGCCAAATGAAGTATACGATGCATACTCCAGTAACAAATTAAAGGTGATCTGGTGACTGTGAAGGCCATAGCATATGATTTATATCATTTTAACACAAATCATTCAGTGAGTCCTCTCTGGAAGAGACCACTTAAATGAGAATAGAGCTGGTCCATGAACCAAGTCAGCAGAATGTCATTACAGTCTCATACATTATTTTGAAGAAATGTTGGCCCACTTTTGTTTAGAAAATTGCTTCAGTTCATTGATGTTTGAGGGTATAGGTCTATTTACAGCATCTTAATGGAGTTGAGGTCCAGACTTTGACTTTTCTATCTCAGAGCCTTAAACTATCCAAACTTGGACTGAATTTGCTTGGATCTCGACTCCTGGGAAGATGGGAAACTGATTTGTAAACAGTTCTTCTTGCTGTATTGTGATGATAGCTGTATAACCCAGACCAGATTGATGAGCTTCTCAGAGATCATGGCTGGTGTCCTCTTTTTTTTATGATGTAAACCAGGGATCTTCAACTTCAGTCCCGGAGGCCAGTCTCCATCACAGTTTGTAACTCACCAAGACTTAAACACTCTCACTAAACCTGGCACATTCACAGATTAGTTGATCCAGCTGTGTTTGAGCAGAAAAATCACCCAACTGTGCTGGACACTGGCCCTGGATTTGAACAGCGCTGATACAGACACACATCAGAGTTCTTCAGAACACCAAATTGCTGAAGGTTCTGCTTTTATAGAGATAGTCACTTCTTAATGATGAACTAATCCTGTGCATTTTATTACTAACACCTGGCTGCTACAGTAATTACTCTCTTAAGGTAAATAAAGGGTGTATTTCTTCCCAGTTGGTTTCTGAATGTTAGTCCACGTGTACATGAGCATAATTGTTTATTAATAGAAGAAAAGACAGAACAAAGACCAATTAAACCAATTTTATTAAGACCCGGATAAACAAAATGACACGACTGATAAAGGTGTATGTATGCTAGTTGAGTTTTATAAAGTTCATTTTTATAGGATTGTTATGGTGGAGGAATATATTACACACTTTCAATACAATAATAATAGAGCCCTGATATTATGAATGAAAAACATCATCAGAAGTTCTTTACAAAGCAAGTGGGATATTCTATTGATTCGATATTAAATGATTACTAGACTCGCTAGACCAACCTTTTAAAGGTATATTTAACCTGATTTCTCCTGCTGTACAGTATAAATGGGTTCATTTACAGTATATATCATGTATTGCTCAGCTGGCACAGTGGCTTAGCAGTAAACACTGTCGCCTTGCACCTCCAGGTCCCGGATCCGATTCCTGTGTCGGGTTTCCCTGTGCTTGAAGGGTTTCCTTCAGGTTCTCTGGTTTCCTCCCACAGTCCAAAGACATACAGATTAGGCTAATTGGTGTTCCCAAATAGCTGTATTGTGTGAGTGTTGACCGGAGGTCCTAGCACGGTCCTACAAAATGGGAATGATTCAGCAAAATGATTCAGTATGCTCGAGTAAGCAAAGACATTTTTTTTACTCCCTATAAGGCATGGACTCATTTGAAAGAAGATTTTGATGGAAGCTTCATTAATTTGCTAATTGCTAACTGGTTACGTTGAACTAATTTAGCCTGTTTTCTTTGCTATTGTCTGAGTGGATTAGCATCAGGTTTAGTAGCTTGCATAATTGACAAGGCAGTAAGTGGGATTTTATCAAGTGGAAAATATTGCTAAACTACAGCCAAAATGGTGCAATTCAACTCAATTCAATCAGTTAAATACATTTAGATTTTAATCAAAGGTGGCACGGTGGTGTAGTGGTTAGCACTGTCGCCTTGCACCTCCAGGGTCCAGGTTCGATTCCCGGCCAGACTCGAGTCCCGCCTCTGTGTGCATGGAGTTTGCATGTTCTCCCCGTGCTTGGTGGGTTTCCTCCGGGTACTCCGGTTTCCTCC
>JAOVVB010234270.1:0-23623 GCA_028570985.1 Heterobranchus longifilis | reverse complement strand
TATTTGATAAGAATAAACAGAGATCTTCAGACATTGTGTCTGCGCATGTGTATGTGTGTGTGTGTGTGTGTGTGTGTGTGTGTGTGTGTGTGTGTGTGTTTGTCTCTCCTGGTTGATCGTGCCCTGATCGGTAAATGTATCGAGGTTCGGCGTGCACAGCAATAACTCTTCTTCTCTTAATTCATCTTAAACTTAATACGGACACTCTTCTTCTTTTTAAACCTAACAATTGTGTGTGTGGATGGATGAATGGATGGATAGATATTCCAATATTGCCAATATCTAAACACTTACCACTGTCACTTCTGTTTTAGCTGCCAGGGAATTTAAACAGTAACCACAGGGATGACCATAAATCCCTTCAACAGGTAATATAGACATAAATGAGCAGCAAACAGTTCAATGTCTGTTCAACAGCAGTGCTCCTTCACACTAACATGTCCCAGATCACACCATCTGTTGTTTACAATCAATGTGACCCCTTCACCTCTCTTTGAACCACTCCAGCCATAAACACTGTCTGTCCTCACTGAAAGCTGGTGATGAAAGCATTTAAGTCTGCAATAGCCATGTGCAGCATTGTCTCAGGGAAACACACACACACACACACACACACACACACACACACACACACTGCACTCCAGATACTCCCACTGGGTCCTAATCAGTATCATTTTGGATTGATTTCTGCGTCCTGAACAGCAGTTCTTCAGAGATACTGAATCACATTCATTCATTTTGCATGGAGCGAATCTTCAAATTATTATTATTATTATTATTATTATTATTATTATTATTATTATTGACATAGAAATTAGTCAACTAAATTCCTCTTCTGTGTTTCAGTCTTTGTCCTCATGGATCATTAAAATTTTATTAAAAGTGTTTTATGGCCATCACTGCACTCATGAAGCCTTTACTGTCAGTGCAGCTTTCAGTTTCACAGGGAGCTCAAATTCAGCTTAAAAAGGCTGAGTGATGACAGCTGCCACATCAGGACATACTCTAGGTTTGATAGAGCTGCAGGCATTCAACATGCTCAGAAGCCTGCCATTGCACCGGCAGTGTGTATTAGCCCATTTGGCCCTGAGGACTTTGCTGACAATTTTCACCATCACCATGTGCAGTGTCTGACCTGTTGACTGTATGTACTGTATATGAGTGGACATCACAACAGGGATATGAAAGGAAAGCGGAAACGTCTCTGAAGCCCTCTAGTGACTGGCCATGATAAAATGCTTAACTTCGCCGATTCCCATGATATGAAATGTAAAAACGGCCCAGATTTAAGTTTTATATTATACTTTCACTAATTATAGTTGGGAATAATGTTCGGACAATTTTATTGTTCAAAGTTTAGTTATTCTTCTTATCGCCGCAATATATTTCTTACAATTAATGAATATCATATGAGTTATATGAGTACTGATCTTGATGATAAGTAAAAGAGCATGGTTGATGAGTTGACAGAAATGACTGGAGGTGGGCACACTGTCTGAAAGATCATATCTGTTGCACATGTTCTGGTTTCAATGTCTTTACTGCAAAGGCTCTAGCTTCAGTTTTTGCAAGGTGATGACTCCAATCTGGGCAAAACGTATTTAAAAGTGCACAACAGGAGTAAAGTTGTTCACTAATATATACAGACATGGTTCTGTTTTTATACCGTTCCTAACTGATGCTGATGTGCAGTACAACTGAATTGAGAGTTTAACTTTTGAATTAGGATTGTTCACCCAGGACCCTTGAAAAGGTTGAGACTGCAAATTGTTCCTGTGCCTGTTGCTTTTCTTGCAGTGCTACACTGGGACCTTAATTTGTCTCCTCAGGCCATGTTTAAACAGCCTCGTCTAAACAGAAACCTTTAGACCATTGTGCGGTGGGAATAAACACATTAGTGTACATATAATCCGGTTACTCCTATTGTCATATGTGGCTCTAAGAATAGGGTCTTTTTTCTAATGTGCTTTAATTAAAGGTGGGATATTCCAGAAAAAAAACAACAATAGGCCACAACAATGAAAAACACCTGGCAGATTAATTGCTTTTATTTTTACTTTATATTTTGTATTCATAATTTTTATGTGAATATTTTTGGGTTGTGGAAAAAATAATTGGAGTTTTCATTATTTCTTAGGGGGGGGGATTTGCTTTGATATACGAGTGTTTTGATGAATGCTTACTGAACGAATTATGCTCACAATCCAAGGTTCCACTGTATTCCACAATTCCATCCATCCATCTACAGTAGGAACCTCTGTAGTTGAACTAACAACCATGGAGGCTAATGTTGACTCAAGTCAACATTCATTTTGGAGAACGCCAATTAGACTAATCTGCATGTCTTTGGACTGTGGGAGGAAACCGGAGTACCCGGAGGAAACCCACCAAGCAGTGACAGTGCTAACCACTAAGCCCCTGTGCCACCATATAAGTGGCATGTGTCAAAGTAACATCCACATGACGGGCAGGACCTGAGTTTTCCCAGCAGAACATTACACAGAGCATTGCACTGCCTCATATGACTTGCCTTCTTCTCATCTCTTCTCCAAGGAAATAACACACACACACACACACAGCTGTCCACATGATGTAAAAGTAATTGCGTTTTATCACACCAGGCCACATTCTTCCATTTCTTCATGGTCCAGTTTTGATGCTCATGTGCCCACTGTCGGTGTATTTGGCAGTGAAAATGGTCAGCATGGGCACTCTAAATCATACATATCAAGCTTCAATGCACCATGTGTTCTGACAGCTGACAGGTAAAGAGACTTGCACACTTTTCTCTATAATATTTCCTAACTCACCAGTTTGTTTGTAACTGAATGAACTATGGGTGGAGAAAAGACAAATACTCCCATATACTGTACTGTATATGATTGGTCAGTAATGATTATGTTTTTAATGCAAATAAAATAAAACACAGTTAATATGTCTGCATTTATGAATTTAAAATTAAGTCTTGCTCGTAAATGTCTCAAAACCTAGTGCAATATTTGTGGAGTAAAGATCCTCTTGCCTAATTTTCTTCTGTCAACAGGGTATGCCACTATTAGCAGTTTCTAAAATAGAAATCCATGATCAAAGTTCTAAGGCCATATTTTTCTGATGTTTGTTCTGATGTTTCTGTTTGTTTGCCAATAATAATACTCGTCTCTGGTTCACATGTCCAACAGGTATCCTCTCCTCTGTGAAGCATCCTCTGAGAAACCTGAAAGAGCTCTGGTTTTAGGAGACTCCATCCTAAGACATTTGAAATTAGGTAGATCTTTAGCGGCATCTAAAGCCAGAGTACAGTACCAGGCAAGCAGGTACAGTAATTTTAGGGGCTTATAGGCAAGTTCAGATTTTCAATGATAGTTGTTCATTAATGTTATACAACTTAATCAGTAAAAGGTTACAAAGAGTAACTGTAGAAGTGTGTAAATTAGCAAAGACAATGTCTATAATATGGTTTGGCCACCATCCCAACATGCCATGGTGATGAAGCTCACAGCTCATATGGTTGCTGATTTGCTCGATATTCAGGTGCCCTTACGGGGAAAAAATATATGGCAATTAAATAATAAATTTCCATATACAGTCATGTGAAAAAAATTAGGACACCCTATGAAAATCTGGGTATTTTATAACATTTTTAAATATTTGGATATTTAATCTCAATGTAAACAATACTGAGAGATTGAAGTAATATAATTAAACAATTAAAACTAAAAAAAATACTTTTCAAGATCTTCTGTAAATTTAATTTTACAAAATGCATATTCTAACTGAGGAAAAAGTTAGGACACCCTACCCCTTAATAGCAAGTGTTACCCCCTTTGGCTGAAATAACTGCAGTGAGACGCTTCTTATAGCCATCTACCAGTCTCTGAAATCGGTCTGAAGAAAGATTTTCCCACACAATGCAGAATTCTTTCAGCTGTGAGATGTTTGATTGGTTTCTTGCATGTACAGCCCATTTCAAGTCACCCCACAGCATCTCAATGGGATTAAGACCTGGGCTTTGACTCAGCCATTCCAGGACTCTCTCCATTTCTTCATTTTCAGCCAGTCCTTGGTTGATTTACTGGTATGTTTTGGGTCATTGTCATGTTTCATGGTCCAGTTCTGCTTCAGCTTTAATTTCCTCACATGTTCCCCAAGCACCCTCTGATACACAGTAGAATTCATGGTGGATTCTATGATGCTAAGCTGGCCAGGTCCTGCTGCAGCAAAGCAGCCCCAAACCATCACACTTCCACCGCCATGCTTCACAGGTTCTTTTATGCTATGAGGTTCTTTTCCTGGAAGTCTGTCTTTGGTTTACGCCAAACATGTCCTCGGTTCTGGTGTCCAAATAATTCATCTGTCCAAATAAAATTATTCCAGAAGTCCTGGTCTTTGCCAACATTCTCTCTGGCAAACTTCAGTCTAGCCTTGATGTTTCTCTTAGAGAGCAAAGGTTTCCTTCTTGCACACCTCCTATGGAAGTTAAACTTTTTAGTCTCTTCAGTCTCCTTCTAATTGTAGAGGCATGCACTTTCACATCAACAATAGCCAGAGCCTGCTGTAGGTCCCGTGATGACATTTTAGGGTTTTTTGTGACCTCTTTTAGCATCTTGCGGTCTGGCAGTCGTTTTAAAAGCCCTCCACTTGTAGACTATTTTCCAGACAGTGGAATGACTGATTTTAAAATCTTTTGAGATCTTTTTAAATCCCTTACCAGACTCATAGGCTGCTATAATTTTTTTTCTGAAGGCCTCAGGGAGCTCTTTTGTTCTCACCATGGTGCTCACTCTCACTTCAAACAATAAGAAGCACACCAATATAAATGTCTGAGGTTTAAATAGGGCAAGCCCCATTCAAAATGCTGAGTAATGATCTACTAATCATGTGCACCTGGTGTGATCCACCTGTGTGTGACTCGAGCCATTTGGGAATAAATATGAGGGTGTCCTAACTTTTTCCTCAGTTAGAATATGCATTTTGTAGAATTACATTTACAGAAGATCTTGAAAAGTCTTATCTTCAGTTTAAATTGTTTAGTTAAATTACTTTAATCTCTCAGTATTGTGAACATTGAGATTAAATATCCATATATTAAGAAATACCCAGGCTTTCATAGGATATCCTAATTATTTCACATGACTGTATAGGAAACTAGTGCTTATATATAATATATTGCAATATATGAATGGATCATGTATGGATGTACATATTGAAATAAAGACAAAAAACATTATATTTATACTTATAATTGTTTTATTGAACCATTATTGAAACTATTTATGCATGTTTAAGAATTATACACACACTTTTACTTTGCCGGTGTGCTCTGATTAATGCCTATAAAGTCTATTTTGTTCGAACTACTTTAACATATAAGCATATTATTTTAAAAAAAAATTAAAGAAATAGATATATAATAAATACAATTCAATATACTATGAAGTATATTGTTGAATATAAAATTAAATACATTAAGATATACATCTGAGGCCTCCGAGTGGCGCAGTGGTAAAGTGCTCGCCCTATCATCCGGAGATCGCGGGTGATGCTGTTACCTCTCACAGCCGGAGGCCTAGAGAGAGCTGATTGGCCGAGCTCTACAGCCAATCAGGGGCGTCTGTGAGCTCGCGCATGCGGAAGGAGCGGCTAGCGCTTTCCTCCGAGGGTGTTACTCCGCCGTCAATTCCTTATGTATTTTTCAATATATTGTAATATATTAATACAATATATTATTCTGTATATAGTGAATATATTTTTTGAATATGAATATTTTTTTAATGAATATCTGTTAATTATAAGTTAGTATCAGTTGTTGTAGCAACAAGGAATATTAACATTATAAAATCTTTTCAATTTACCAGTAGATCAGAATGCTAAATAATTTAATATACTAAATGTACTGACAGTTAATATATAGGGAAATATGGGAAAAATAGGGAAATATAGGGGAATATATTTTCTTTGCGTAAGGGTGAATGTGGGCTTTGTGAGTCATTTTGTGGAAAAGGCTGGGTTGTTAGGGTGATGTGGTATCCATCCCACTCGGGAAGGTGCTGCTTACAGCAAATCTCACAGCCTTAGAACAGGCCTAGTTATTTGCTGCACTCAATTTTCGCTCAGATTCCACCATATTGAGACTGTGTATGTTCCCCAGGCTAAACATAAATGCAGAAAAGTCTTAGAAAGTTTCTTCCAGTTACCTAATCATCGTAAAAATTAGATCATACTGGATGCAAAGCCAGATTCTCTGATCTGAAGCAAGGACTGCTGAACTGACTCTTACATTTAAAGCATTTATTGGGATAATGTATATTGATGAGGCTGAATGTATGTGAAATATGAATATTCATATTCATATTTTAAAAAAACAACAAAAGCACTATGGAACTATGGCTATGGACAGAGAGCAGAGGCTATTAGCATTAGCAGTCAGTACAAACTTAAAACAAATACAACAGAAAACAGACATTTTTACACATGACTGTATTTCAACATAAAAGTTCTGAACAACACAAAATCACACAAAAATCAGAATGACACTCTCAAAGCTTTGGTGTGCAGCAGGCATTAAGCCTGACAGGGGTGCCAGAATGACATTCTTGAAGCTGAGATGCACAACAGGCATGATGAACCTCCATCAATCCTGAGGAACATCTACAACAGGAGTGTGAAAGAAGCAAGGGGACAGACTTCTGGACAAATTCATCTGACTTTGTGGCTACAGATAGATGCCTGCAGATGTATGGTGTTTCTGGCCAACAAAGTCAACAAACAACACATTAGTTAATAACACCCATGAGAAACCCCTACTAGGTTTGGCAGGACAGAATTTATGAAGACAAGGGGCTTCATTCTTGAGCTTTTCATCATAGAGCTGGCCCACAAAGCCACAATCCACAAAGATCACAATGAGCTGTGTAGGACCACATTTTAAGGTTTTATCACTACTGCTCCTTTCCCTGGCCTACCTGGTCAAAGAAACTTTGCATCCCATAGTCCTGGTCCTAGAACATCATTCATCATGCTGACAGAATAACCAGGCTTAGAGCAGCATTTTGCAGAACTCTGTCAAATAAACTGTATCTGTATGATTACAAGAGAAAGAGAGAAAATCCAGCAGGAATAAAGATGGCAGAATTACCTATTGCTGGTAAACACATTACACTTCTACAGGCACAAACCTAGACCCCTTTGGGGTTACTCCCTAGTTCATGGTGTTTTACCTACATAATTCTTTGGCAGTAATAAAAAAAAAGGGGGCAAAAATGCACCCCTGCCAAATACCCAATGCAATGTCAAAAACTCTGTGTGCAGTGTTAGGCCTTGCCAATTGTGACAGTTGGAGAAATTGACTTTCTTCTGAAGCTTGAAAAGGACCTATTTTCTCCACACTCCATAGAAACTTTCAGTCCTGTCTCAAAGGCATCCAAGTGAGTCATCAGCTCATCAATGGTGCACGAGCCGCTCGTGGGGCTGTTGTGGTGGCTGGTTGAATGTTTTCTTGATTTTTTTTCGCCTATCTCTTTAAAAATCTTGTACTTCTTTTATCAGCAGAGGTCTGCCATTTCAGTCTCAATGGATGCCTCTTGACCACTTTGTGGATCAGTTAGGTCCTGTGTCTTTCTTGAATGCTGCCTCATGCTTCTTTGACGTTTCTGTTTCGAGGCATCCTGCCTGTTTTGTCAAAAGCTTTTCTTGACTCTTCTGTTCAGCTGTTGACACATCATAACTGCTGATTCTCAGGGCTCTTCTGATCTTTCCCGTCCTCATTGTTCCTTCTAGCCTCTACCAATACCCATAATAAATGTTGCATCTAACAGGCTTTAAATCTTCCTCAATGTTCCCCCACAACCATCTCTGCAAAATCATCCATCCAATATTGTCCAATTTGTTTGACCACTTGTACTAATCTGCTACATTAATAGAAGATATATTCCGTGTTCTAAGTTGTCTAATATTTTTGAATGGAAGAGTAGATGGCCTTGGATGGCCTAATCAAACAAAGTCATCTGGGAATAGTTGCCTTTTATATTTATTTATTGCTTTTCTTGTTGATGGGGAACATTCTACAAAAATCCTTTGAATGCATTTAGTTCATTCACAGCTGCAACTCCTCTGCCAGTTAAACAAGGCTGATGCATCAGGGAGTATTACTTTCATTTAATGGTACATATTCATTTGGCTTAAAACACTGTAAATTAAATGCCTAATCAGTAATACGTTCATTAACAATTAATCCTGTAGATGTGACATAGATCTACAATTTATGGATTACATAATATATAAAAAGCTATATTTCTACATTTTTGTTTTATTTGGGGAACCAACACAGTCTCAGTATGGTGAAACCTGCAGATAGCAGACAGATCTGAGAGTGCGCACTATTGCCAGAAATAAGTACAGCATCTCCCTGAGTGGGATAAATACCGTCTTTTTCTATGAGGCCAGTCTTTCCGTTAAAACTGCTCCAGTTATCTGCATAAAGCCCACATGTTTTAGAGCACCACCTGGGCATTCAGCAGTGTAGTGACCATAACCTGCTGTAAGCTACACTGTCACACAGACAATATTACTGCATTTGGACATGGCCTTTGATCATGTACACATTTCTACAAAGTTCTCATTAATTCATGACTGATGAAGCTGAATATTTAATTTAATTTAGGTTAATTTATATGGTGCTTTAAAAAAATGACATTGTCACAAAGCAGCTTTACAGAAATAAATATTCTGAACGTAACCTGAATAATTTACACATTTATAGGTTTAGCAGGAGGTGACAGTGCTGAGAGGAAAAACTCTCTGAGACGACATGTGAATGAAAGCTTGACCATTTACTATTTAAGACTTTAAACTATTCAAGGGATTGCAGTTCCAAGCCGTCACAGGAGAGCTGTTTATATCCATGCTGTCCAAAGCCGTCTTCATAAATATCAAGTGGAACCGTCCTCAGTTATCACATCTTTGACCAGATCACACAGACATCCTCATCCAGGTACTATGTGTGCAAAAGCCTTTATGACCCATCATGAATTAGCTATGAAATGTTGTTATAGAGGATATTGTTATATACTACATGTACTGTGCATTATCTGAGGTTTAGTGGTACTGTAAATGCTGACTCCCTAAATCATGTCTCCATGCGTCTGGATGTGCCAGGCTTTGAACTTTCTTTTTTAAAACTACTTTAATGTTGTTGTTTTTTTGTTTAAAAAAAAAAAAATATATATATATATATATATATACTAAACAGTACAGGTGCATGTTTATCTGAAGGTTATCCTCAGAACTGTGTTCTGTCAATCAGAACCAGCAAGAATACATCAGCTGGAAACGTCTTCTTCTTCACTGCTTTATGTCTCTTTTTGGGGCTTCAGTCTACATCTAAATCACAATGCTTTTTACCCCACACCTTTAAAAAAAGATTTGTCCATCATTTTCACCAGACACATTGGAAAAGTGCAATTTCCACCGTGTCTATACAAAACACATACACACACACACACACACACACATACACACACTCAATACAAGGGGGTATAATGGCTTTATTTTTTCTTTAGTTATTTCTTGTGGTAGGAAAACGAAATCACCTATTTTCCTGGGAAAAATAACAAAAAGGACGTAATGAGAGTCATTTTCCCTGCATGGAAGAGTCAGGTGGAAATTCTTTTGAAATATATGTTTGAGATTTACAATTCTCTCTTTTGTGTTTTGAGGTATGAAACAAAATAAAAAACGTAACATGTATTAAATAAGTTTCTATATATTCTAAATGTATGAAGTAAACATGTGTAAATCCATCTATTTAAATGTATTATTTTCTGTTCAGTACAAAGGGTTTAGTACAGTTCAGTGCCATGATCCTGCAATAAAAAACAACAACAACAACAACAAAAAACTAACTGGAAGTCAGATATTTTTATTGAAAGTTGAATATCTAAAGAGACATGAAGTGGTCAGTAGCAGCAGACGCGAGTATGATTATCTCAAACTCATTGTTATTTTTACATTAATGTTGGACATTTGTGTCCCATAACAGCACTTGTAAAGACAGTGTACAGTGTTCAGCGTCCTCAAACGGAGCTGTGCTGCTCGTACCCTGCACAGATATACAGTAACTTCTGAAGAAGTAATCACTGACTATAATTTAATTTTATTTATTTGTTTATTTAAAGAAGATTCGGTTTGGGGTTTAAATGCACATGATCTCTGCCTGGCTGTGTAGTTTCTGTGCTGCATCACTCAGTGACTCACACCACCAGAAACATAACGAGATTAGAGTGGTGCTAAGAGTGTGATTACATGTTAACAAATTAAAGCTGATTGCTAATACTCACAGGCTCAGTGATGAATGATAAGAAATCCATCAAAAATTATTTGTGGACTTTGGAAGTTAATCACTATTATTCCCTTAAATTTTTGTTTTTATGGACAATATATTTTACATATCTGTAACATGAAACACAAAGCATAGAATATGTAAAAAAAAACATGCCACTTAACAGGCACTTTTCCCACGGCTAATACATTACTAGAATTAGGGACTAGAATTAGATTAGATTAAATTAGATTAGGTTTTATTAGATTCAACTTTATTGCCATTGTGCAAAGTACGTGTACAGAGCCAATGAAATGCAGCTATCATCTAGAAGAGTTTATCTTAAGTATAATGAGTTTTTAAAAAAGGCCCCTAAATGTGGGGGTGTGGTCCCTTGATGCAGGAGTGCATCAACACCATCAGGACCCTCCGCCATCTTGATGCGAAATACATCTATTTAAAAAAAACGTGTGCAAAATCCGAGACAAACCGCACCCTGCAACGATTCCACACGTGATATGACATTTTTTGTGACAACAATTGTTAACTGTTATTAAGAATAACCTTTGATTTATTAGCTTAATAATATTTAAGCGATATCTGGGATAACGTTAAGCGTTAAGGCATTGGACTATGGTTCAGAAGGTTCCGGGTTGAAATCCCACGACTGCCAAGCTGTCCCTGTTGCGCCCTTGAGCGAGGCCCTTAACCCTCAACTGCTCAGATGTACAATGAAATATAAATGTAAGTCATTCTGGATAAAGGTGTCTGCCAAATGCTGAAATGTAATAGCAACTTACCTAAACATTACAACATGACAGTAATACTTATTGGCCCAAATCTCTATCTAACTTTTACCTAATTTCCAGCACCCAGTATTTTCACCATTTGAAGGTGTACATTTAGATAGATAGATACGGTAGATAGATGGATGGATGGATGGATGGATGGATACTTTATTGACCCTGAAGAAAATTCCACATATCCAGTAACACAAAGACAGGTTGTAGATGTGACACTGTTTATCTACCGTACAGTCAGTAGACACAGGGTAACGTGAGAACTGACCAGAAGTCACTAGTGCACCGCTGAGAACATTTAACATGACTCTTAACTGTTTTAAAGCCCTTATTATTTTACATTATTAATCAGTGTGGATCCTGTGACTCACAATGGCATTTTAGAGATTGCACAATTAACGTAATGCTGTTATGATATAGCTGATGACGGATATGAGGTTAATGTAACTATAATAAGCTGGGTGAGAATTGCCAGAGGGAAAGGAGCTTTTACATTCCTCTGATCTGGTTGTTTTTCCATCTGGGGTTCATTGGTATTCTTGCTTCATCAGCCTGGATTTAATAAATGCACTTCCAATGTCCAACAGCAGATGGTGGAATTTAGCAAGCCTGGCTACCAGCATTTCACAAAGACATATTGTTGTTAATAAGTGACCAGTCACCAGTGTGTGTTTTTAATCCTTTTTTTAAATTCTCGTTATTGCTGTTGGGTGATATTGGGTTTCACTGGGGCAGTGCGGTGGTGAAGTGGGTAATTATGCTGCCTTACAGCTCTATCTCCCCTAGTTCAGTCTGGAGATGGTGTGATCTATCTATCTCCCCTAGTTCAGTCTGTGGCGTTTCTCTGCATGCTCTCTCCGTGTCCATGTGGGCTTCCAGTTTACTTTCATTCAAGGGAAACATGCAGGTAGATTGATTGCCCACTCTGAATTGCTGCTGGGTGGGAATCTGTGTGTGTGTGTGTGTGTGTGTGTGTGTGTGTGTGTGTAGCTGACTGGTGCCTTGCCATGGATTTGTAGCAGCTCTGATGCTGCTCATTGTATAAACATAGAACATTTAATGACCATCATTATAGCAAACTACTGTACAAAACCATCATATTCAAAGTCAAATGTCATATTTTGTGGCACAATTATGTTGTTCATAATGGGTGACCAAAGTCACCAAATACATTTACAGTTCCATATTTAGCTGCCTTGAACCTTAAATGACCAAACAAGCTGGAAGTAAACTCAAGTCAAAACTCTTCCAATCTGTGGTGTGAGCACGAAAGTCACCCTATTACTGTACATGTACAAAAACAACTTACAGTATGTAAATGCAGAAAATGATGATACAACTTATGATCATCAGTTAATATTCACAGCAAATATGAAAACAAAGAGACGGCGTGATCTCTGTGACTCTGATGGTAACATAAGGACATAAGTGCTACCGATAAAGAGCCTAATAAAATGATATAATAAAATAAATGGACTCCGCCAGGTTTCCTTTTAAACATTTTAAAATGTGCAATATTTTTGTACATTTGAAAATGTAATTTTTTAAAAATTATTATTATTATTATTATAATACCTGCGGCACTGTTATCTTTTCTGAGCTGCAGATCATAAAAACTGCTGCCATTCTTTAAATTTGATGAATAATTATATTTCACTCTCATCTACACTCTAACATACGCTTTCATGTATAAAAGCCGCAGATCACAATCATGCAGGTGGTTGGAAAGCAGAGATTAGCAGAGTGCACACATTATGTACTTGAGTATAAGTAGAGATTCCCTAGGGCAAATATTACTCCAGTAAAAGTAGATGTTCTCCATTTACATGTGTACTTTAAAAAAAGAACAGAAGTACTCACCTTTACATTTACTTACGTATCAAAAGTACTGAGCTTGTATTAGCATACAGTAGTGTTTTTCATAAGAAATCTCTCTCTCTCTCTCTCTCTCTGCTGTAAAAGTGCTGTTTTTTTTCACTGTCTATAACCAGCTCCGCTTCTGATTTCAAACACCTATCACGTTATTAGGCTCGTCTCAAAGGAAGGGTAAGTCTCGCAATTATGCACATTAGTCAGCAGGTGGCAAAACTGTCAGGTAATGCAAAAACACCATGCAAAAATGTAGTAAAGTAAAAGTAAACATATTCGCTTTTGAGGGGAGTAAAAATAAAAAAATTTCCTGAAGTAAAGTACAGATATGTCAAATACAGTATGTACAGTGGCGACAGAAAGATTTCAGACGCTTTTTCAGATTTCCACATTTTAAAATGTATTCAAATCTTTTTTTTTTCCATCACTCTACGTACACAATTCTCCCCAGTGACAAAGTACTGTCAAGTGTCAAGTGCATGTCAGAGTGAAAACAAATCTATGAGGTCAAGAGAATTATCTGTAGACCTGTGATACAGGATTATGTCGTGACAAAGATCTGAGGGAGGATACAGAATATTTTCTGCAGCATTGAAAGCGGCCAAGAGCATAATAGCCTCCTTCATTCTCTAATGGAAGAAATTTGGAACAACTAACAATCTTTCCAGATCTGATGGGCGTTGGTCAGAGAGGTAACCAAGAACGTGACGGACAGTATAAATGAGATCCTGAGTTCCCCTGTGGAGATTCAAGAGACTTATAGAAGGACAGCCATCGCTGCAGCACTCCACCCATCAGGCCCACATGATAGAGCCGCCAGACAGAAGACGTTCCTCACTAAAAGGCACATGAGAGCTGGCTGGGAGTTTGCCGAAAACCACCTGAAGGACTCTCAGACAATGAGAAACAAAATTCTCTGGTCTGATGACACAAAGATTGCACAATTTGGAATCAGGAAATCAGCCACTAAACGTCATCTTATTAAATCCATCCCTACAGTCAGACATGGTGGCAGTGTAGAGGAAAACATTTATGTGTATAAAAGAAGACCTGAGTTTTTGAGGCCAGAAGAAGAAGAAGTAGTTCTGCTTTATTCTCTAATCAAAGATGCCTCAATAAGGAGGTGTAGCCTTGTGTAACTCAGGGGGCCCTATGTAACTTGCTTAGTGAGCACATACAGCTGGACATTACGGTATTTATTTTAAAATCTACAGTATCTAAGTGCCAATAACACCTGAATTAACTTGTATGTAACTGAATTAACCTGTGTTCAGTAAGTGAGATGTTTTAGCATTTGGATATTCACTCTCTGCATGTTTGGTCATCTTAAGCAACAGCAAATGTTTCTCAGGTGAAGGAATCTTCAAGCATCAGGTGTGAAGGGCAGAAGGAGTTAGGGTCACCCTCATCTCATCAGACCACAGGAATAATAGGAAGTAAGAACAGATTATTAGGCATGCTCTTGTCCTTGACTGCAAGAAAATTAACCGCCACTGGGTCTTAATTTTCCTAAAACCCTGTGGATGATCACGCTTGCTTTGGAGTGGTCGTCTCAAAAGAGGGCCGTAGTTGGTTACAGTCCTGAACAATCCTAAAGCAGGCTGCGTTATAAGACACTGGAGTCACAAACTGATCCAGACGAAAAAAACCATCATTTGTGACCTGGTGGCCATGCACAGCCTGGACCTGTAGAGATGTAAACAAGATTTACTGATACTTTTTCAGTAATAAAAAACGAATGTAGTATTTATTGTTCGGGCTGTTCAGGGAGCATATTCACTGGGATTTCATTTTATAAATAAATTAAACAAATTATTACGGTTATACTTAGAAAATAGAAATAAAAATAGAAAATTCCCAAATTAATAATTCAATGTAAGAGTGTAATAATTCATAAACAAGCTCCTGCAGATATGGTGATTGATTGATATCTTTAAAAGTCCTTTGATTACACTCTCAGTGGGGTGTTGGTGTGGAGAATGAAGGTTTACTAGAAAACACAAGTGTAAGGTGAGTGTAATTATTACTCGTTATATGTGTATATATATACTGTATATATATATGTATATATAAAAAATTAAATAAAATCTAACCGTTCAAGCCTCCTTGTTAAAGTGGCCCATTCTTCGTCTCTTGATTAATTCCCAAAGGAGGCTAATCACTAGAAAAACAGCTGGTGCTAGTTCAGACTTCATCCTGGGGTAAATTAGCGAGCGTCAGTACAGAAACAAATGTCCCGAGTAAAGCACTCGAAATGTATAATGACTGTGATGGCTGTCACAAACATGCGGCTTGCTGAGGCTTGTTTTCAGTTAAAATGCTGCCTAATGAAGCGGCTGCTTCCTGATTGGAATACACCAGCGGTATCAGTGTACAGTACACACAGAACCGCCAATCTGTACCTGGGGAAACTTATTTAACTGGACATGTTTCCTTAGTTACACCCGTTCTCTGGCCATCAGTGAGTCCTGTGGAAATCGAGTCTGAATGGGAGTGATTTTGACCTGTAAAGGCATGTATGTGTGTGTGTGTGTGTGTGTGTGTTTGATCCTACTGTATGATATTTGTTCTTATGGCAAGCAGGTTTTGTGATGTAAACACAACTTGAACCTGAACACACACCTACACACACTGGAGGCTCTCTGAGGCCCAGAGGGGTTTTTTATTAACACAGTTGTGGGTTCCTGTGCTCCAGTGTGCTCTTTAGAGATCTGTGAAAGAGCTGTGTGAGAGCTCTGTGACCCCTTCCCATTAACTAGTGTCATTCTTTAACATTTTGCCCTGCTTATTTATTTATTAATTTCTTTTATTGCAGGGTTGGAGTTGGGATATTTGTGATGATTCACTTTGTTGCCTTTAAGGAATTTTTGCGACTTTGAAGGTATCCTCAGGATCATTGTCCTGCCAGGTCTTTCTTCAAGTGCCATCTGACCCCCTGCCCAGTTGCAATCACATCTTATTTCTCTGGCTGTTGGCGCATCATCTATACCACGGGAATCAAACCCGGCTACCGTGCTGCCTGGATAAAGGTTTGATCCTCTTTTGTCATAATTGTTTTTTTTTTGTTGTTTTTTTTATTTGCTAAACATCAATGTTATTATCATCTCACTCTCAAAGTATCTCTCAAATGTAACAATTTGACCAAGAGACTAAATTCAAATATTTTTAGTATTTTTAGGTATTATTGTCAGGTATTTTCAAACCTTTAACCTGGCAAATTTTGTTGAAGTACAAAAAAAAAAACATTTTTACATGATTGCCAAATGATCCTTCTGTGAATAATAAAATAATGGCATAAGAAATATATTTCTGAAATAAGAAATATAATTATAAAAAATAATTTTAATAATAAAAAGGATTTTCCCCTTTTAATTTTCAGTTATATTTCAGTTCATTCCAGGCCTTTTATTGTGGCATGGAAAATTGAAATACGAAACTGGCAAATTAGAAGACTAATTAAGGATGGTAAGACAAATTCAGACTATTTATTAATGATTAATGATATTAATTATGGGATTGTTCCTCAAGATGACACAAACTGCTGTCCAAGCAATTCTAAGCAGTTTCTGTGTCTGATAGACATGATCTATTTCATCAAAATAAAACCAAACTATTATGGACAAAAATCCTTATAATATGAAACAAATTTCCTTAAATAAATTAATTAAAACAAAAATTATTCTTAAATAAGAATAATTTCCGTAAATAAATTAATTGAAACAAATTTACTTAAATAAATTAATTAAAACAAAAATGATTCTGCCTAAATTAACTTTAAAAGGGATGACTTAGTGGTTAGCACTGTTACCACCGGGGTTCAGGTTCGAATCTGTTTATCGACACTCCCTTATGAACCCGATTCATTTGCTTGGAAAATGCAGTTTACTGCTACATCTCATCTACAGAACTTGCCAGAAACCACGTAGGACAGAACAGAAGCATGAGCACTGTGGGTGATCAAAGTAATTATCTTTCTTCAGCCATGCAAGGCTGAACTGTTCCTTACCTCTGCTTCATATGCCTTTGTTTGTTTCTGGATCCCCATGGTGCTTATCCCTTCTTGCTGGAGGTGCTCTGGGCATGATCGAACCCTGGTGAAAAGAAAGAAAGAAAAAAGGGGGAAAGTAAAGGAAGGTTAGTTCCTTTCAGGACAGAAAGAGTACAAACTCATAGGGATAAGAATTAGAGGCTGAGTGTAGAGGAGTGGGCAGATGAGTTTTTATTTTTACCCATAAAGGTCAGGCAGTTGTTACTGTGGAGAAACAGAGGAAGACAGAGTGAGTGGGGCTTTCCCCCTGCTGTGAGTGTAACAAAAATCAGTAGGTGAAACACACTCCCTGCTGGGTCTTCACACACACAGCATGCCTGAAGTCACCTACATCAAACCAGATGGACCCAAACACACGTCACATTTTTGTTGGAAATAACCAGAGGTGAAAAGCTACACGTTTAAGTACCAGAGCACACCTATGATGGCTGGGCATGTGCTGCACGCGCACGGGGCAAGTCCGGCCTAGGCAAGGAAAGACAAGGAAAGACAAGACAAACCAAGACAAGACAAGACAAGACAAGTCTAGGCAAGGAGAAGCAAGGAAGGGCAGGTCAAGGGCAAGAAACACAGTGACAGTCTAGCCTAGGCAAGGCAAGGCAGGTCCAGGCAAGACAAGACCAAAGAAGTCAAGGCCTACAGGTAAACTCTACAGAAGTACAATCTACTCACAATGACAACAACATGAAAGGAAAGGTGAGGAAATGCAGAGTTTATATGGAGTCTGTGAGTACGCATTACGGGTGGGCAGTAGGACAGGACATATAAGAGACACATATAAAGAAATATAAATGAATGAAGTTGGCCTCTGGCATTCTGAAAGGGAACTGACCAGGAATTTCATGACGCAAAGAATCGTATAATAATAATAATAATAATAATATGAATGCATTTTATTTATATAGGTGCCTTTCTCGTCGAACAAGGTCGCCTTCCAGATCAAACAAGAATAAATTAAACAGTAAAACAAGATAACATTTATAACAGAGATAACATTGAGTAATAAGAGAAGATTAAAAACAAACAATTAAATGAAAAGGGTCAGTGTCATAATTTAAGACATTTAAAAACAAATGATGATTCAAAAGGAGGTTTAAATGGAGATTTAAGACGTTTATGATTGGAGATTTGAATGCAGCCTTATATCATGTGGAATAAGCGTTTTAGAATGAATAGGTCTTAAGTAGAGTTTTGAATTTGTTTGGAGAATCTGTCTTATGGATGTTTTCAGGGAGAGAATTCCAGAGGCGAGGAGCAGGACGAGTAAAGGCTCTAGAGCCCATGGTGGTCAGGCGGGCAGGGGGTGTAACAAGGAGCCTTAATGAAGAAGATTAAGAGTTATGGGTGATTTTGGGGGGAAATTATGTACAGTATGCATATACACATACAGAAGTGGCCAAGAAAATATGTATACACACTTCAACAGTTGTTATCTACACCATTTATTAAAACTTCAAATGAATTATGGCAGCAATTTAAGCCCCTTTACAAGCTAACATAGAATAACATACTATAATATATCAGGCAGGAAATTACTATAATATTCTATAATAATGATAATAATAATAATAATAATAATAGTAATAATAATAATAATAAACTAATGTGAAAAGTATTATTATAAACTGCAGGATATCGTCACGCCCTCAGTGTGAAAGAAGACAAAAAGAAAGCTGTTGTTTAAGGCTACTTAAACACAGTAAAATATAAATCCATAAAATCTAAAAACAGATGAATTTCAGCTACAATAGAAAAGAAATGTGAAAAGATATTGGTAATTTTATTATATTCTTTTTATATCTTAAAGATCAAGCTGCTGCTGTTGAGGCTTTGCCTACACGTCATACATTTATCCTCTGTGGGTTTTAAAATAAAGTTAAAAGAACAAATAAAGGGTTTGAAATGAGCGTTTAAAAAAGATTTAACAGTAATTGTTCCCATAATTGCTGTCATGACTTTTTTAATGATGAGACATCAGCATCTTCTCAAAAGTAACTGTAATTATACTTACATTATTAAGAATCCACATTATTCGTGTTACTCGAGGTTGTCCCAGTGACCCAGTAACTAAAGTTAGACACAAAAGTGGGACAGACTTCAGTTTGGGACAAATGGGGCACAGAGGGAAGGATGTGCATGAGGCTTTCTACACAAGGTATCTGTAATCCAGACTCGCATAATCACAGTCCAATTTAATTCAATTTTATTTGTATAGCGCTTTTAACGACGCCCCTTGTCATGTAGCCACTTTGCAGAAATAAATTGCCAGATATAAATTTACAATTTTTACAGAAGGCAGTCTAGGGTCAGGCAAAAAACGCAGAATTTAAGGGTGATGCAGTGACGCAGTCATAAAGCCAGGCAGAACTCAATGCACAGGAAACTAAAATCAGAGGATCATCCAAAACTAGAACATGAAGAGGAAACAAAGTGCTACAAACAGCTGAATAAAATTACATTTCCAACATAAGTGCAGCACTCGTACAATTATATTTATGATTTTATTAACGATTAACCCTTTACATGACGATACTTGGCAGCGTAGGCTAATGTTCAGTTTATCTGCTTACAGTTTCCTGTTGACCTTAAACATTAAAATGCTAAAATAGCCCAGCAATAGGCCCGTTACTGGGTTAGAAATCCTGCTAGAACATTGCACAAAGAAGACTTGTTAAGATGATGGCTTCTACCCTTTAGTATTTCATCAGAACAATGTAGAGACATCACATTTGTGTTGCACTCAAACTATAAGTATAATGAAAGTAATAAATGTAAGAGCCATGGAAACTGGAGCCCGAAAATCATCAAGCTCAAACCTAAAAACAGCTCTTCAATTTGTTATTAAATTGAGTTGCTTAAGTGAGTTCTGATATTGTGTGAAAAAAAAAGGAAATATGGTTTCAATTTGATAAATGTTTCCAATATGAATGCATTGGACTATTTAATTAAAAAATACATATACCTGTAGTGTTGGAAGGCAGCGCTGTTTAAGGTAAACATGCAACAACTTATTCATGCAGCTTGTATCATGCTAAAGGCTAATGATAAAATATTATATACTGTAGCAACAGCTATAACTAACATGGTTTTGATTTATTTAACAAGAGCTTTGAGCAGCACTGACACCCTGTACTGAAACCTGTGACACTGAACCAGTCGCTCATCACACCGAGAGTTTATCACTGACTTTACATTGTATGGTGGACAGATTTCTACTTACAGTGAGTTATTTTTTTGTTTTTTGTTCTGTTTCTTTTTCCTCTTTCTTATGATTATAAAGAATGCCATTAATGATTTGCAGAAGATGTGATGAGCCCAAGTTCAACCCCTGATCATTTTGGGTTTCGTTATAACCCGGGTGATGATGTCAAGCTGCTGTGTTGAACATTGGTGGTGGAGAAATGTCCTGAAAGCTCCTCCTTCTCACTCACTGGCGGTTAGTTTACGTACTGCATATGTTTAGACTCAACAGATTATCTGATGGCCAAAACACAGTATTGTGCTGATTTTATATTTTTTTTATGTTATAGATATAATACAGAAAATGTGTGTGGCCAGAGAAGCTACTTCTAAAGTTTATACAACATGGAAGTGACCAATCTTGCTTCCCTAAAGATTTCCAGTTGCTAACCTCAGCTGTTTTGGAGAGATAATTTTATATGAGCCCCAAAAATAACCATTTGTCAGTGTTCTAGTGTCTCACTTCAAACAATAATCATTTAAAATGCACATTATTCATATTTCTTTTGAGTACTGATACAAAAATTTGTGTAAGCTTCTAGAAGCACATGAACTGTAAAAACTGTTGCGTAAATTAAAGCATTCCGTGCAAAATTAAGGATTTTTTTCCTGTAGTGTCCGTAACCATGTCAAATTCATGATGCAATATCTTAACAATTTTTCAATTTATAATAATAGACTTTTTTTTCCGGTTTATGTCTTTTGAGTTGAATTCAAATAAGTTACAGGAACTAAAACATAAAAGGGCATGAAATGTGTATGCATGTTTACAAAAAAAACGAAGTATGGATCAGGAGATAAGAAGCATGAATTATTATGAAAAATGGTGTTATATGATCCTATCTGAAAATTCACTTTTTCACCCAGCTGAGACACTTTTTTAGCACCAATACCACGCTTTGACTGTGAGCATATTATTTCCACATACTGTATGCATCTACTTCACACAGCCCTTACATTTCACCTGGTCAGAAAAAAAAAACCCATCAGAAGTAATGGTAATAAATGACTAAGTGAAAAGAAGCATATAGACATGGTCACATGCACCTCCACTGAGCTTTCTGACATCAGGAAATGCAAGCAGTCCTCAGCTAAATCTAACTCAGATGGTGTAGCTACTGTATCAATGCACAGGTTAAGTCATAGGTTTACAGGCTGCTTTTAGACATAGACAATGTACAGTATGTCTCATATCACTTATCTACTCAGTTTTTATCTTCCATACAGGAGAAGCTAGCTTGATCCTCATCCTTCTCCTCTAATTGTTTATGGTCAGCCTTCCCACAGTGTCCAAACCCTCCTGAAATCTAGGTTGCTGGAAAAAAAAACCCTCATCCTTAGTGGTGAGGAAGGAAGTACAGTATGACCCTGAGAATGTCCTTGAATAGTCACCTGTAGATGACTTTCATTATGACCAGCCAGACTGCCTGGAAGCCATCCAAAAGCTCCTGTCACAGCTCCTCCTGGGAAAAAAATTGTTGGAGGATGGATGCAACCTCAGATCTCTATAAATGCTGATGACATAAGTTAGCACTAAACCTGCCCACTACACAAGAAGGTTTTTTTATCGTTCACAAAAAAACATTAAAAAAAAAAACCAGCATAAAACGGAGTGGAGGAACTCTTCAATAACTGCCGCTGAAGATACCATATGGTCTTCTTATAGAGTAGATTCATGTCAAAACTTAATAATCATAAAGATGTCTTTTGGAGGGCATTGATACAAACAGTTTCACTATGACGGCTTCTGATCCAAATCTTCATCACTAAACAGCTGGTAACCTCAACACAGTGCACTTTATATCAACTCAAACACACTTCCTGTTGTACGTTTACATTTTTTACTTTAGGGCACACAGTTATAGGATGGCTTGATTAATGATTAACTGTCTACTACTGTAAATGAGGTTGGTGCTCTTTTGAATCTGGTTTCCCTCAAGGTGTCTTCCCCATGTTGTCTCAGGGAGTTTTTCCCTCACCAAGGTAATAATCATGAAATGACTAATCCGCTGGCACTTCTCATTAAGGAGTTCTTTCTACACACTATAGAGCAAGGGTTGGCCAGTTCGGTCCTAGAGAGCCACAGTCCTGCAGATTTCAGCTCCAACCCTGCCTGTAGCATTAGTAGTCCTGAAGACCTTGATTAGCTTGTTCAGATGTGTTTGTACATACAGTAAGTCCCCAAATTGCAAACATTCGAGATACACATTTCTGCAGATACGAACAAACCGTGGTTCTATGAACATTTGTAAATGTGAACAAATCATGGCAGTAGCTCATGTGTATTGAACAAAAAATCAAACCTGCAGTGCACCAGATACAAATATTTACAATTATATATATAATTGTCAGTGTGTAAGTAAATATGTAAAATGCCTAAAGTCCGGTATATTGCATGTGTGTGTGTGTGGAGGCCTCACCGGTTTCAGTGAATCAGTCCGGCAGCACAATGTTAGAAAAGGTCTGTCCTGTAAAGCTGTCCTGATGATGAATAATCATAATTTCAGAAATCATCAACAAAACAGAGTTCACCATCCAATACAGCTCTGAGACAAAATGCTGTCTCGCGATTTAAAGGTGCAGAGACAACACTTACATTTCACTGTGAGATTCATTTCCTTAGGTGTGGTTACAGTTTTTGGCCACATGATGGCAGTGTGGGGAAAGGGGACAGAGATTTAGTCAAGTGGATTGGCATTGTTTACATTGTACAGTATATTCAAGTCAAAGGCGTATAAAACTCACTTTGTTGGACTTAGGAACAAATCTGACTTACGAACATGCTTCTGAAACAGAACTCATTCATAAGTCGAGGACGACCTGTACTTTAAAATAATAAACTTTTTTTTTCTTATTCTAAGGGTCCTAGCATTTTTTTATATTGTTTATTATTTATATCATATAATGATCTAGTGTGCATAGAAACAAACACAAATCCCAGACACCAAATAATTCATAGAGATCAGTCCATTTAGGTCTGTGCTGCAGAACCCTTCTCTGTCATGGGATCTGACCCTGCATGGTACAGAGAAACCACAGAAAAACCTTCGAGATTATTTTAAAATAGATTTTATGTAGTGTATGTCCATAAGAACAATCAGAAACAGCACTGGAAAAGAAAGCTTCCTGATCTGAATAACTCTAATTGCATCCTGCATGTTTTCATAATATTTTGTTGCAATTTTTATAGTTACTTAGAGACAGATACCTGGAGAAAGTACACAAGGGTAGGTGTGTTTATAAGAAGCCTTTAGAATCCCAGAGGTAGCACACTCACACACACACACACACACTCACACACACACACTCACACACACACACACACACACACACACACACACACACACACAC
>JAOVVB010234210.1:0-23645 GCA_028570985.1 Heterobranchus longifilis | reverse complement strand
GAAACTCATCAGGCAGCGTTCCCTTTGAAGTACTCAGCTTGTGTTTTAGATTTGTGGAGTGATGATAACACACAGTTAAAGTGATACTGTGCTGATTTTAAACCAGCTCTGTGTCTTGGCTGTGTGTGCAGATGAACGGTCGGACGAAACCCGTTGTTTCGTGTCATCTGGCAGATCTCGGCGGGAAGTCAAACACCATTCATCTGCACACACTAAAGCCGAAATTATACTTTCCGCGAGTGTGCGAGGGTCGGCTAGGGTCGACATGACCTATATGTCGTCATCAGAGGGTTTATGCGTAGTCTCTGTGTGGACATCTGCTCACCGGCAATTTTTTGTGACCACGTGGCCTTGTCCGCACAGCCACTACAGCTCAAGGTTGCGTAATGAATCTGCTGCGCATGTGTTGCATCCTCCAATAGTATGAACAGAACTACTACACGTTTGTCCGCAGTTGTCCATGTACACGTCTGTTTGGGACTATAATCGAGGCTTAACATGACAAAATCAGCAAAGTATCTCTTTAAACGTAGGCAATATACAAATGATAAGGATCCATACACGTTTATGATTGTAGACTTAGCTTAGTTTCTTCTTAAAGACACATTCTTGTGTTTATGTTTTGGGCATTCTTGTGATTACCTGTTTGATTTGTTGCTGTCAGACTGTCCCTTTCCTTCCTGAAGCGTACACACCCCACGTCTGCCCCTCAACCTCTTGTGTTTATCAGAGCACAGCCCTGAGTGTGACTCTACTGCAGATCCAGGCTGCTTTTCATGAGGTCTCAGACTGTGTCTGCCTCCTCAGCGATTTCTATCATGCCATCAATACAAATTGAAATGATATCAATAATGACAAATATCCTCAATTTGCCTTAAATTAGTCCTTTAGATTTGTGTAAAAGCTTTATCTAATTGCCAGAGGCGTTGTTTGGTATTTGTGTTTATTTTCTTGCATGTTTGTGTACGTGAAGGTTAAAGACAACACCCAGTGGAATAATGAAGCTGGCCAGTTATTCAATAATGTGCCTGTATGATAATTTGTTTAATGTTAACAGGTAGATATTGGTAACATGCCATGTGTCAGGCTTTTCCAGAATAGACTGCCAAAGGATGAATAAAGCATTAAGGGAGCGTCAATCTGGTGCTCCTTCTTTAAAGTCTCACATTTTATATTGGACAGCTGCTCAATATTTCATACTGTACTTGACATGTTTATGTTTCAAATCATAAGCTCAGTGTCTTCTCCAAACCAAGCCCTCATCAGTAAAATAATGCACACAGGTTCTAACTGATTTAATCTGAACCAATCACACGGTTTATGCAAAGCACAAAACACAATCTGATTTCTGTTTTAGGAGTGCAAGATTCCCACCAGGAGAAGATCATAACAGTGTCTGGAGAGGGAATGGTCCAGAGCCCAGACTTCCCAAACACTTATCCCAGGAATACTGTGTTGGTCTGGAGACTAGTGGCGACCACTAACATGAGGATCCAGCTCACCTTTGATGAGAGATTTGGTCTGGAGGACGCAGAAGATGGCATCTGCAAGTAAGAACATACAGTACTCGATTTATACTCGCATCTCAGTATAAATACAAGCAGGTGGAAATACATGTCTGTACATTGCCCTATAAAGGAAGAATACATTTAATTTTGAGGGACATCTTATCAGTGTTTCTAACATCCTGATCGATAGCAGTAGATTTGTCAGTGTTTTTTTAATTTATATCTTGGAATTGGACAAAGTAAAGTGAACTATATTTAAGTATTTCTGAGTATTATAATGTATCACATTGTTTTGTAATTAGATGTCCTCCAACCAGGCCAACTTTCTGGGCTAATGTAATGTGTGCTAAAGTGTTAGCATCAAGTGCCAAAAACTGCAGTTCCTTGAATGGCCACTTGAGGCTGCCGCCAAAAGCGAGTCAATCCCCATAGACCCACATGTTAAAATATCCAACTTTACAGCAGAAATAAACATGTTTACAGCCTGCTACAAGAAAAGTGGTTTTGGTGTTTATAGCTAATTCCCCCATTCATGACAACTGTATGGGGGGTGGATTTTTATGTAGCCTAACTCACCCGATACCAAATTGTATCAAGGCTTAAAGTTATGCATAATTAAGGCCATGGCTGCTTTGAGTGACAGGTGGGTGTCGTCCCAGGGGACTGTAGGCTTCAATCGGCCGTCTCCACTGCCAAGATGGCGACGGCCGGAGCCAGCTTCATTTTGTCTCTTCAGAAACTTATGGGTAAAGTCACAGAGACTACATCCAGTTTTTATACAGTCTATGGTTAGCATGCACCGAAACCCCAAATCCGCTGTGTATTATGGTTTATAAATTTCATTGTAAAAGGCAAGAAAAAGTAGCTTTTATTGTCTAAAAAGTTCTCTGTTACACTTGATGAAAAGGATCATCTCCTTTGGCAGTCACCTGTAACCGTGCACAGTTTTTCATTAAAAGTTTCCCCTGCCTGGCCAGTTCTCATCAAACGTGGACTTCCCCAGTTGGCATGCCAGATACATGACGGGCTGACGTGTCCTGCCTGTGTTGTCGTCCATCTTTAAAGATTTAGAGTCGGAGCGTGGCCATTTGTGAAATTGCCTTTGGTCTGCCCTGGCAGCTCGTGAATATTGAAAACCCAGCAGCGGAGTGATTTGTTTTGCCCGGGACGTCATGATGACGTGGTTCGGACCTGCATATTTCACGTGATGTCGTCGATATTTTTAGCTGCTCATGTGATTGTTCGAAAGACACGCGCCACACCCTCTGACTGGCAAGACATAAACACACACACACACACACACACATACACATACACATACACATACAGTACATCCTCTGCAACCCACTTTCAATTACTACCAGGGTTTGCCTCGGTTGCTATTCAATTTAAACAGGGATCCCGAGCCCCAACAATCGATTTACCCTCAGTGCATTATGCTCAGTGCCCTGCTGTCAATATATCACAACTGACTGGTTAGCATGGAGGAGCCCAATCACTGGAAGCTGGAGAAGAGCTGGGGGAGGGTGACCTCGCTACTCATTCCTGGAGAGCCCCCTAATGGATGACAAGGTGAATGACTGCTGAAAGGTTTATGTTGGGAGCACGAGATGAACATGCATCTCAGCTATAAATCAGGAAACTAAAAGAAGATGTAGATCAGTATGCTTCTGCTCCAGTGACAGATCCTGAGTATTCACTTTCATTGATCACTGAGGTGTTCGTGACTCTGAATCTTTTCTGGATTCTGGTTAAAGATGGGTTGCATGCCTCTGTTTGACATTATACTTCCTGCATCCTATCTTATTAGCCCCATTTGGACGGGATTTGTTTCTCTAGTGGAGGCAGGGTAATGTGTTTATTACTTGCACAATCCAATAATTTAAATCCCGTCCAGAGCGCACATGTGTGTGTTTTTCCCCCCATCACCACGGTATTAATTCCAGCCACAAAAAAACCTACTGTTTTTCTTTGGTCCTCTGATAATTGTAATCTTGTCCTGATGCACTTTGAAGTCAGTGTCTGCCTATTTACGTGGCATTTGCTCTATTTTACTTACCATAAAAATCACAGCTGTGATCCAGTGCGCAGCTGGCCCGTCCGCCCCGGCGGTCACTGAATCCCGCACACCAGACCAGCAGCAAGCCGCAGCTTGCGCTCTGCTTCTCCCGCACGTAAAAATATCCCCCAGAGCTCCGTTCAGCACACGCACGCTACATATCGGGTGGTTTAGCCGAAGCAGCGGTTGCGTCCAAGCGTGGACTGGCCATCAGGATGTTCGGGACTTTTCCCGAAGGGCCGGTGTTGTCTTTTTTTGTTGTGCCGAAAAGTGTGCTGAGATAACGGATTAATTTAAGCGGTCTGCAGGTTAGGGTTAGGGTTACATTTCATCAGACCTCCTACAGCTTTGTATTGGCAAAAAGCCGTCCGGAACAATGTGTTTAATTACTGAGGAGTATGGATAAATTTTTATCACCCACATTCTCCTGTAATACTAATCCGAGCCGAATAGGGCTTTTAACGTATTGTTCTTGCATTAACTCATGCATGAGATATTATTAATTCTTGTACGTCCCTGATAGTCCATGAAGTAATTAATTCATGCTTTTCCGTGGTAATTCATGTACCCTTACCATAAAGTGTTACCGGAAAAACAGTATGTACATGCAGGTAATTTGAGCCGCCCCCCCCCAGCACACCTTTGTGCACGTTGACGAAAGAGGTTAGTGTTTCTGTTGAAACCCTGTGAGGGAAAGTTCCACAGTGGGGCAGGGTGCAGATTGACAACGTTTGTGCCGTCCTGCCTGTGCAAGACTGCACTAGTCGGCGTCCTCAGGGAGGGGGGGCGCGAGAGACAATAACAACATCCTTTTCCAGGGTCATGCAAGTCATCGCCACGTCTACCGCTCCAGCTCTCACATTTTTCACTCCTTCCCCAGACTGAGGCCCAACAGGTTTTGATCGGATCCCAAGATACACACTCTTGGCAGGGTTGGCAGACAGATGAATGCAGCATGCAATCACAAGCAGAAACAGACACACATTCACAAGTCTATGTACTTGTCTTTTCTCTCACCCTCTCTGCTTCTTTTTCTCTGAAACACATACACACACACACACACACACACATACACACACACACACTCTGTCCCACATACACAAGCCGAGGCTCATTTCTTGCAAACTATGTGGTTGATTTAGGGTCTCCATGCTGGCAATTTAGTTGTTTTTTGGGGTTTTTTTTACAAATTAAAATGACCAGTCTCTCACTCAACACACGTTTTGATTTCTTAACAACACAAATTTGTTCCTAACATTGAAAATAAACATTTTAAGGAATATGCAGCATCGGTCTCATGGATGCACATTTGGGTCATAATGCAGATTTGGTAAATCCTGTAAGTTTTCAGCAATTTAAGAAATAAAAAAATATGTTATGAGTATCTTTATGTATCTAGGTTCTTCTTAAATTGCACCAGATTGATGCATTTAAAGGTTAAATGCCCCTGGTCCACCTTAGAGGATCTGGAATCTCCCCACCATAGTTTCACAAAAATCTGCATATCTACTTTATCTTTCATGTGTGTTTAAAAAATGTGTATTCACAAAATTTCCCCTTAGAACTTCATTCCACTGTTATGGCAAAATAAACACTCATGTTATTGATACGCTGCTCTTGCCCTCGTGTCACTGCACAATGTGATGCAAATAAACAAGACTGTAATCTCCTGTCCGTGATTCACAGGAATGGCAGGGGATAAAACAAACAACAGTGGGAGATGTGTACGGCTTTGGTAGCAAGCCTGGAGCGAGAAGCCTTTGCTCGGATGAGACGGGAGCGCCGTGTAGTCGAGATGCTCATCTGCTATTCTGTTTGTCTGTGGCACGATGAAACACATTCTTACCAAATCCACTGGAGGAGAGGCATATTGGAGAGGGATTGGTCTTGCTGCTGGTTGGCATGGCAGCGGAGTCGTGCTTGACGGCTCACAGACAGGACTGTTCTCAGAGAGGCATTTATGCTCTCTGTCTTTAATCTGAAAGGGGAGGACTAAAAAACAGTGTTTGTGTTGCTAATCTACATCCTGCCAGTGGTAGATATTGTATCTATTAATAATGTACAAGGGAAAAAACTAGGAGAAAGCTTTGTGAATATTAAACACAGTATCCTTGCAGTGTGCAGGAAGGCACTCCTATCTGCTATCGTACTGTATATAAGATTCCTTTGTTGTTCAGATCCAGATCACTGTAACTGTACGTACAGTTTGGTATGTATGTCAATGCATTTGTAAATCTGAGAAACCGCTGTTCGACATGGTGATTCTGAACACATGGCGATGTGTAATGATCAGGGCGTCCTGAATTATTGATGAGCCATCTGTCAAAGCTCTGGAGCTGTCTGAGGGAAAGCTTCTCTCTCCACTGACCTCCATCGAGAAGCTAAACTGATATTTCATCCCTTTCCAAAACCATTTCATGCCAGTCTGGTTTGCATTTCTATAATTTACAGTTCATGCAGTTGTCTAACTTTTGTACATTTAAACTGACTATATGGTTTTTGCAAAAAGCACACTTTCAGTTTTACCTTTCCCAATGCGTTTGTTTGTGCAGATTACAAACTTCCTGTATAACTTTCCAAATCAAAGGCAGCAGAGTCAGTAAATTTATCGCGCCCCCCCCCTCCCCTTCAGTTTATTTAACATCACAGAAAATCCATTTTTAGTCTTGCTCATGTCCTTCCATGTTGTTTTATTGAAACCAGCTTGAACTGAATCTGTCAAGCGTGTGCAAAATGTAAACAATGTCCTTGAAATCCAAATATCCGAATTGGCAGCACTGAATGAGAGGTTAGCGTGCCTGTTGACGCAAATGGCAAAGTGATTAATCCCAGACTGTGAAGAGTCAGTGAAACAAGGCTGTATTGAATGCCGTGCAGTCGCTGGTTACACACACAGGTATAAATAATAAAGTCTGAACTCCTGAACTGCAGGTCTTAAGTGCTGAGGTTGGTCAGTGTTAGCGTTGGCACACAGAAGGAGTCTGGAGCATGGCCATAATGCTTCTGCACGTCTTAATGTTTACTGGTATTATGGGTTGGCAGCGTGAGACACTATCATGTAATAACAGGGTCACAAAGTTTGATCCCCACAACGTGCTTTTGTTTATATTTTTCTCAATTAAAATGCATATAATTTTGTTTAGTGACATTCATGACCCTGTTAACCCCATCATGTTAAAACTAAATATTATTTGAACAATGCATGGGATTTTCTCAGATACAATGTTTGATTTTCAGCCATTAATAGCTTCTGCAGTTTTCAGTGATTGTTATATTTACAGCAAGAAAAAAAAAGTACTGCGTAATTTAAACTCTGTTGCAGTCCAATTACATGTGTTATCTGGGGAATCTGCGAGAAAAGATTAATCTGAATATTCAACATGATAAAGGTTAAGAGATAAAAGCACATTATTGCAGAATTGTTTTGCAAAATACCCTCATATCAGCTATTCATAATGTATTTTTTTGTTCACATTGATATCCAAACCTTGTCGTCTATCCGGCAAAAAACAGCAATCATGTAAATTTGATGATTTACAAAACAACTGATAAGTAAAGAGGCCTACAGTCAACATGCAGCGCAGTGCAGTATAATGAGCTCAAGGTCTGATTAAAAACTATATTTCATTGACATGTAGCATCAGTATAATAGGCCGGTCAAAAGGCTGCATCAGCAACTATAACTGCTAAATACTAACAACAGCTGCTTTATGCTGCACTGTCAACCAACCTGAGATTTGTCCTCAATACACTCACAATATCCAGTTCATTTTATTCATTTAATTTAGGCAGTAAATAACATGGACAAATCTCATCTCTCACAGCTGAGATCTTTTTTTTCCCCCTTTTTGTTTAATGAGGTTAAACCTTTATTTCCCTGGGCAGCTTTATTGATGTTAACAATCTCACCTTCAGAAGGGCAGGACGGAGCCGAGGAGACGAGCTTACAACAAGTAAATATGCAGTCAAAGTAACTAACATGCATGTGTGGAGAATCTACCAAAGCTCAAACAAAGCCAGTAGCACCTGGAAGTCTTGGTGCTGTTTAACTTGACAATGGGCCTCATGAAGCATCGTTCTCTTAAAGATAGTTTCTCTACATTTTCTGTTAAGAGAAAAAAAAGGGCAGGTGTTGTGTCTTGTGCAAATACTCTGGCACATGCCCAAGAATCGGAGAGATGTCACAAAAAAAAAGACTCCAAGAAAAAGACTTCGGCAGCAGTGAAATCTCTTAGTACTGCTCTTAGTACTGGCGTTCCAGGAAAATCAAAAACCTATATTAATAAAAACATATACAAACAACACAATTATACAATATAGTCATATAATATGCAAATTATAATGATCTATAATAAATAATAATCTAAACTTGATTATATGATCATACTTTTTTATGTTTTTTTGTTTCCTTGTGTTGGACAAACAGTTTGTGGACCGTGAAAACAAGATGTTTTTTTCTTATCTAGCTCTCGACTACTTGTACATTTCCTCTTAGAAGAGCAAAAATAAGAAAACATTGGTGAATCCCATCAATGGGTACTAACAAAATAAGAAGAAATCATGGATAGGAACAAAAATAATGAGACATTTGTTCATAGTGGGCTCTGTATCGGAGAATAATCAGTTTCTGCACTTCCTCTGTCTCTGTCCTACCAGGTACGACTTTGTGGAGATAGAGGATCCGACTGAGAAGACCATCCTGGGCCGCTGGTGCGGCTCGCAGTCGGCACCGGCGAGTCACACTTCCAAAGGCAGTCAGATCAGGATCCGCTTCATCTCTGATGAGTACTTCCCCTCTGAGCCGGGATTCTGCATCCGCTACTCCCTCCTGCCTGTGGTACGTACAGGGTCAATAGTCAGGAGTTAAAAAGAAAAAGTGCAGCGTGAGCGAGTGAGTTGTTGAGTGCTTAGCTGTCAAAATATTTCTCTGCCTCTATCTCCAACTTCAGGGAGTTCACATGGCAGTAAACAATGCCTCTCCATGCAAGCACAATTAAAATAGTTTGCTCGTTACATAACAGTCTTAATTTGCAATCATCCATTTCTGCTGATGTGTATCTGAGGTTTAAAGCATCATTGGGGAGAAATTATGTTTAAGCACTTCAGAACATCTGGAACCTGTACTGTCATTTATTTTATTTATGATGATATAAGGCAGCACAGTTTATATACAGAAAATACCAAATGTCCACAATCTCTGCAATGACTGTGGTGAGGAGAGCTCGTAGAAGTTGCCAATAATACCTGAGTTTTTTCCACCGAAAAACTATGCCGCCCTCTAGTGGCCGTAGTTATTATGACGGGAGCAAAGCAGGAAGTCATGTAACGTAATATTTAGAGCAAGAAAGACTGTTTCGGGTGGACAGGAGGGGTGGTGGGTGGGTGAGTTATTTTAACTTTAGGTAACAAACTACGTCCCGCTATATGTCACATGCATAATTACATCATGTCCCTAAGCACGGAAGTGAAGCAACCTAACAAATGTACTGTTTTTCTAACCCTAACCAAGTCATTTTTGTGCCTAAACTTAACCAAACTGCGACCGTTTCACAAAGTTAACCACGAGTTTAAAACCGCGAGCGTCACGTTTGGATATGATGATGGAAAACGCTCCCGTGATTCGTATTTCTTGCCACCGCTAGTGCTTGCGCATTAGATTGTAGGAACAAACGACATGCGTTCACATGGTTCGGAGGACTTGTTGGGATTATAATGGGCATTTTCTATAATGGATACTTCTACGTTAGACAGCACACAACAAATAAAAATCGATTCCCTTCAAATGGTTTCAAAATCTGTAATTTTCCCATTTTCTGGGAGGCGAGTATTGTTTCCACTTTAAAGAAACAGTTATGTTCTGTATTACCGTTCTATATAAAACCACATACCCTGTGAACCTCCACTGTATGTTTAGATCCAGGTTGACAGACGAGGTGTCTCAGTGTCATTCCTTCTTGAGCCTGAGATGGAGAAAATAAGTGGCTTCACATTCACAAAGAGGTCCTCTGACCCTCGGGGGGGATTCATTCAAGCCCCTGGAATGAAAGTAGGAATTAAGAGATAGAAGTGCTTTTTGTGTGTGTGGGGGAAAATGGTCACGCTGCTGTCTGTCTCCGTCTCATTTTCTCTTCGCATTTTATCATCACATACAGTAGTTAAAAAGTAATATCCCCTTTTTATGTGCTTTTGTTACAGTACCCCACTTCACAAAGACACCCACATTATTTTATACTTATTACAATTTATTTCTGCCAACAAAACAACCTGTCCTCCTTTCTGCTCTTTCCTGTTATTACTTTCGCCAAGGAGGCGGATTACGGAAAAAATACTGGCCCGGTTTTCATGAAACTTGGTGGAAGGGTGTAGCATGGGCCAAGGAAGAACCCATTAAATGTTGGAGCGGATCTGATTCACTTTCATTAACATTGTGAGATAGGACGTGGCCTTCGTGGAGGTCTGCACTCTCAGAGTGGCCTTCTAGTTTATCTCCTCTTTGCCTGTAACATAATCACTACTTCCATCCCACGTTTCCATTCACCTTTTAGACTTTTGGTGAATATTAATCCAATAAAATGTGAAGTGTGTGCATAGCATACGCTGAAACTCATTCAGTGAATCACCAGCTTTGCTCAAGACTCAAGCAACAATTGCAGACAAACTACCCATATTTGTCAGAGTATAATAGGAATACAAAAAGCGAATGACTGTTTACTAACTCTGACGCATTTGTAACATAGAACGTGACACGACAAAATAAAAACAGAAAAGCATTCACATCTACTGGCAGTGGAGTCTGTTGCCTATTTTCTGTCAGATTTCCGTGTGTTTAAAAAACCTGCATGTGCACTAAAATGTATATGTTTCATTGATATAGCTGCTATAGCTAGCTCTGTCTGACATCATGCTTATTCCCATCTACAAAGCTCTGGTTGGTCCATTTTTTATTTTTTATTTTTTTTGCAACCAAGAGAAACATCTCTGAGCAAGATGAAGTTAAATTGCTGAACAAAGTGAAAGTGTGGGCAGTGATTCAGAGGTCAAGAACATTACCTTACCAGAAAAAAAAATACAAGTGCTTTGGCTACATCCTTTGAATTTTAACATAATCAGTGAGATAGAGCAGCTCTGCTTTCACAAAAAAAAAAGCTTGCATAACTGTAAAAAATGTATCAAAAATGTTAGAAAAGACTTCTGTGCCTGTGAACTTCTAACCATCTTTACCTTGAGCCATCCTCTCTCCATTCCTCATTCTCTTTCACTGTCTTTCTGTCCCGGTCTTTGGACCACACACACACACACACACACACACACATGCAGAATCCCTGCTGCCTTCACTGACAAAAGCCCGGAGATAAAGTGAAGAGACGACTGCCATGTTTTAACCTGTCATGTTTTAGTTCTGTTCACTTGCTTTAAGTAAACAGCTCTTCTCCTCATTAATCCCTAACGGCCTGCAGCGCTGTGAAATCTGACAAGCACGGATAGGCAACTGAGGTCACTGATGGCACTTTGTATTCTGTCTGTAACTCTTTTTTTTTGTTCTGCTTGAAAAGCTTCTTTTTTTTTTGTTCTCTTATTCTTCATACACTTATTATTGCATTCTTTCTTCACCCTTAAAACCCAAAACAACTGACATGCTGAAAACAGTGTCAAGCCGAGTATTAAAGCTTAACATACTTAACAGCATGTTAAAAGTGAAAAGTCAGTCATTACGTGTGCGAGCTCTCTGCGGTAGAGCCAATAACTTTCATTGAGTTACTGCAGATAGTTACTGAAAACAAGGTTGCTCAGTCAGCCCAGTAATGATAATCTTCATGTTATGAATGAATTGTATCAAATTGTATATTTACCACCAGTGACTGCAATAGATTGTGATGTTAGAGCCATAAGCAAGGCCCCACTTTATCTAATGGATATGGATTAATCCAATAAAACACTATTACAAGTCTTTACTCGATTCCAAAATCCCTGAAGTGGAGTAAAGTGTTTTCTAATGACCAATTTTCACTGGTGTTTTTATTTGAGCAGCAGTCTGTGCTATATACTAAAGTCTTCAGAGGGTACTACTGCTATTTTACACATTAATCATCTCAGTCATTGGGCTGGCTGCTGTTTCTCGTTGATACGATGACTGAGTATCAGTCCCATCAAGTCAAATAAAATCCTGTCAATTTGACCCTAATCAGACATTTGATTTAACGGCCTTTATAATTACAACATAACACCTTCTATCCCCACTTTCTGAAATTTTAACTTGTTTTTCAGCTAAACCAATTTTTTCATTTAAGAATATAAGTTAAAGTTAAATGTTGTTGAAACACAAGCAGCCCTGTTAAAAAAAAAAGCCTAAATTAAAAAGTCTATACAATGGAAAGTAGCAGCACACACAGCTTCAAATCTTAAATGGTGTAATCAGGTGTACGGTAAAGAAACAAAACACTGGCACTCAGGGATAAATAGTCCTCTTATTTCTTGTCAGCGTGGATGCTGATGATGGCTTTAACTGAAACATGTTTGTTTTTCCCACAATAAATAATAATACTTATCCGTGAGTGCTGATGTGTAGTTTCTTTAAATTAAATAGTCTATTTTATATTTTAAATAGTCTAGGTTTTTGTTTTTGTTTTTTTCGTTAGCATAGGTATGTATTTAAAGTATGTCTTATATGTATGTATGTCACTCTTTTTGTCACAGTGTTTCACCAATAAAAATATAAAAAATAAAAAAATAAAATAGTCTAAAATTGGCAAAATGTGTGATCAAAGAATAAGTAAGCAAAACTACAAACGTCTAGAAATCAGTGTGACTTTTCAGTACTTTATTATCCATACTCAAAACACTTTATCTAGCTATATTATATTATATTATATTATATTATATTATATTATATTATATTATATTATATTGTACACTGTATGTTTTAGCTTTAAAGAAAAAATAAACTTTCTGAAAGTAAAACACCCCACATAACTGTGGATGTTTTGGAATTTAAAAGTCAAATTTGATTATTTTGCAGCAGAATGAAACTCTTCTTCTATATAATGGAATAAGAGACCGGGTTTGTCTCGCGTATTCCAACTGTAGAAGGTGCGGAAACCACGAGGGGGTAAAAGGAAGCTTTGGCCTCTGCACGTTCAGTCTGACTTCCCTTTGAACAGAGGAGCAGCGCGCTACAACAGCAGCACTCTGTTTCCTCTGTGGTCAACCAGCAGCTACTGGAACCTCGTGCCACACGGGGGCCAGCACTTTAGTTTATATTTAAACAAGCAATAATTCCTCCCCACCACTTCCACGGAATGGAAGAGGGGTGGGGGGGGGGAATAAGACCCGGTCTGTAGTTCACAGGAAGAGATTTTAGGAAAAGCGAAAGGGCCGAGGCAAAGAGGTTGTTAAAACATGGAAGAGAAGGAGTCTGTTGAAGAGAGCACGAGGGGTGTTGAGTGGAGCGTTAAAGGAGCAAACAAAACATCATCATTGTCTTTGTGAGGTCCTGGTCCAGAATGAAACCCTGATGATGAAGATCACTCTCTCCGCTTTGTTTATTTGAATGGACTGAAGAGAGTTTTACTTGAATAGAGGGGGAGGCGACAGAAGAAGTCAGGAATAAAATCTGAGTTAACTTTGAACTCTGTAATAGAAATGGTCCGCCAGTGGCTGCATTGGTATTTTTGCTTATTGTGGTGTCATTTCTTTTAAAAAAAAACACAAAAATCGTACATGTTTTTTATTAAATAAACAAATAAACACAGAGTTATTGCTTTTTAACTGTGTGTTCATGTCACATCGTTTGCACACGAACAGACAAAACGGACGCAGGATACGTGAGGCAGCAAATATGCATGAGCGTAGGGGAGACCGGGGATGGTTGTAACACCGAAAACTGTCAGTTTAAGCAATTAGACAAGAGCTGCGGTGATGTCATCAATATTGTACACTCCCATTTCCATTTTGAGCTCACAGGAGAAGTAGCATGTCTCTGTGAACAACATGGTGGATTTTAACAAAAAAAACTAATTTTCAGGTAACAAAGTAACATTTTTAATCAAGATTATGTTTTGCCCAGTGTCCATATTATTGTAGATGCAATGGTTTGACTTACATAACCTAAAGTAGCAGTTTCTATAGTTTAATTTGATGCTTTGCATTCATGCTAACTTCAAACCCACATGTTAAAACAGTGAGCTGTGTAATGGGTTCTTGGGTGGGGATAGTTGTAACAGTTAATTACGTGTACATTTGCCAAACAAGCATGCACCCCAGGAGCATCATCTACATTTGCCACAACTGTGGCAGAGATTTAACCCTTATGTGACACAGAGACATTCAGATATACAGTCCACACACACTCACACACACACACAAACACAGCAATTGTTTGTGTGCTAAATTTAAAGTTTTAGAGGAAAATTGTGTGGGTTTTTTGTCACTTTAAATCATTCACTTCATTCAAAGCAATTTATTTATTCTTCAATAATGTTCTTGCATGAATTGGATAATGTTGACCTTGTTTCAGTAGGTAGGTTGTAACAACAGAACTCTTTGTATTTGACGTTAACTCAAATAGTCTCTGACTTGCATGTTTAGTAGATAAATGTGAGCACCATGTATCAAAGGTGTTACTACCATCCCCGATCTCCCCTACACGTAGTTAAAAGCAAGTTTATCTCCAGCTTAAATGTAGAAATTAAGAAAATATTTTGTAACACTCCATGAGTTATTTGAACTATGTCATTTTGTTTTTGTTTTTTAGTGCAAAGGTGTTTTGGGTTTTCATTTGTCACGTGGTTTTGCACCGCACGTAATGAAACGCAACGTGATGACGTGATGACGCAAAAGACAGACGCCTTAGCTTTCTGCTGCAAAAAAGAATGAATGCTCTGGCCTAGCTGTTATGTTTTTTTGTTTTGTTTTTTTAAGATCGATTTAAACAGGATCACGCAAACAATGATTTCCAACGACCGCCCGCAGGATGTCCGTTTTCATATGAGTTAAGGCAGATGGCAAAAGCCATGCAGGAGGCTTACCATTGGCATGATTAAATTGAGGTCTGTTTTTACACCAACCTCAATTGCAGTGTGTGGCGTATAGTGAGAGAGAAAAAACACTTTCTTCACGCACAACAGACCTAGTTGCTTACTCAAAGTTCTCTTGTGTAAGGAAGTGGTTTGCAACTCCATGTGAAAGAGAAGATATTGTTTTCCAGAGCTCTCCCAAGATGCTATTTCAGAAGTCTCATCTCAACATAGTTAGCTGAACCTGTCATTTCAGTGACCAGAAATAAGAGCATGTGGTTGTGCTGTGTAGGAACAAAGAGAGCTGGAAATGAGGTAATCACAGCTTGAAAACGAGGTTATTTCTTGAGGGGCAGGGGGTTCAGAGAGTTTGGCAGCGATAAGAGGTACATTAAAAGCTTTCACACTTTGATTCTGTGGTAGGTCAGCGAGAAGAATAAAAACACATTCGGCCTTTTACCATTTAAAAAGCAAGTCCTCTTTTCAAAACACACAATTATTTCAATAGAGTACATTGTAATCTTGTTAAATATCTTACTGGTGCCTGTGCATATATCTGCTTATATTGTAATGTTCACAATTGCACATAATTTGAAACATTGGTTCGAGGATATTACCTCCACTGAGTCTTTAATTTCTACTTTCAGCCTGCCTTGGTCTGCTCAGCTGTATTTTCATAAATTATTGACATGAACTGCAACTAATTTCATTAAGACAGCTAACGAACATCAAATGCCAGCATAGATTTGTGTTTAATACATTGAGGCTGAATTCCCAGCAGAGAGTTGACTACACATGATCAGTAGTGAAACCGCGAGGCGCAGCTAAGATATTTATCATCATTGCATCCAGCTAAGTACAGCTGTTATCTCATTAGTTGCACTTTGAAAGATCAGCAGCAGTTGAAATGATTTGAACTTTCAGTTCTCCCCGCAGTAAAACAACAGCACAGCAAGCGCAGAGCTGTTTTATGTTGTGTTCAGACCAGACGCAAATCTTCTTGCTTAATTCCTGTGAGTTTGGACGCTGGAATCTTTTGTTTTGACTCACTTCATTTGCGCGAAAGTGAAGTGCCAGAACTCGCATCTAATCGTGTCTTTACATTGATTTTATATGTAATTCATCCGTGCAAATTAATTTATTTGCATCCGGTGTGTACACGACATTCCAGCTGATCGTGTGTAGGCGGACAATGTATGTGCGGAAAACTTAGCATCCCATTACATATTTATGTGCAGAACTCTTTCAGAAAATGTTCTAATTTAGTCCGAGATGGTCTTCTAGATCTTCCCCAGAATCCTGTATTTTCCTGATCATTTCTGATGATTTAACGAGGATTGTAAAATGTATACAACCTCATGTTCTGTTATATACTACAAGACTTCTTACATACAAAAGGCCTGACACAATGTAACATGTATTTATAGGAGACTTGGATTCAGGACATCCTCGTGTCACTGTGTATCTGTGTTGTCAATGTCAGCTTTTAGGAAACAAGCAGTTTTGCACATGTTTATGCCTTTGGTTTCGTTATGTCAGACACCTAGATGCAAAGAAAATACCTGCTGCAGGACCTGGACTGACCTGGTGCAACATCAACATATTATATCAAATCAGCATCCTGTCTCTTCCACAGCTTTGTTAAATGTCATTTCACGAACTCTAAGTCTTATTAACACAAAAATGGCAACAAATGAACTTTTGAGTTATGTTGATCAAAAACAGCTAAAAATCTTCCATCTTAAAAATCATCCATCATTATATCTAAATATGACAAATGATAGATTTAGAGTTATTAATTGTTGTTCAGCGTATTCCATTACTCAGTAGTATTGTGTCATGTCTTGAGTCTTAATGTGACACATGGACGCGGCTCTGAATCCACGCCAGCTAGAAGTTGGTGGTCCATTTAAGTGCTTTGTTTGTGAATTTTTTTAAACAGGAGCTCTCATCTGCTTCTTATAGCTTTATTCACACCATCTTGATGCGTCTCCGAAGGATTGCTTGGCTTCGCTAGCTGAAGCCGAGCTTGCAGAGTGCCGCTAATTGGGGGAGTGTTGCACCATCGACATTCACAAGCTGTTAATGGCTTCCAGTCCACGCTGTAAGCCACTGCCAACGCTCAACTAATAAGAATCACAGCGTTCCTCTGAAATACAGCTCTGCTCAGAGAAACAACTGTTCAAACTACTCTTACTATAGCCTTTCTCCACAAGTCGTCTTTTCACTGTTGTGTCTGTTTATCTCACTAGGTGCCAAATAAACCAAAGATATGTTCAGTGGTTATGAAGGCAGCCTCATTAGAATGAGTCAAATCTGTGGCATTGCACACAGCTGTATTTTTGTAGCCTGTGGTGCAGCCATGTCAAACCACTGGCATCTTATTTTAAAATCTATGCCAAAGGGACTTGGAGTTTGAGTGTATTTCATGGACTGTCAATACATCTGAGGGGTGTTTCCTGTATTACACCCTTTATTCACTTTCATGGGCACTCTAGATACCCAAATGTATGTGCACAAGCACTGAAAACATGCGCTTTTGTCTTCTTCTTATGTCTTCTTTAAATATTTCTGCTGACTCTACTAGAGGTCGATATAAGTAAATACTTTGAAATAAAATTATATAAGCCGCTTGACTTTTGTCCAGGTGGTTTTTACAGCGCCATTGAATACTAAGTTTTTAGCATAAGCAGAAAGTAGTAAATAAGAAACAAATCTTTGCAATGTTAGTGCCATGGCCTCTGACAAAAGGAAAACTTTTCAATTTCTAAACCCGTTTCTCACTGGATTCCTTTCTAATTCAGCCCTATAAGTCGTGAAAAGGAAAGATACAGATTCCTGGAATCATTTTTTTTTTCTTTTGAAACATTTCTGCCCCTTCAAAAGCTTTAAGACGCAGCTGCCAGCAGCCGATGTTTTAAATGCTCCAAAAGCTTTTTTTTTTTTTTGTAAGTGTCACAATGTTGCCTTCTACCCGTCAGTCACATAAGATTAGAGAGACCAGCGAGCTGACATGTTGGACAAACGCAGCATCACAGGACTGAAAGGTTTAACAGATTAGCCTCTTCTCTCGTGGGAAGACCAACACCCCAGGTATCAATCTTCTCTGCGACTGCACGCTGTAGCCTGCAGGGCTGGGAGCTGGAAACAAATAATACTGCTGCCTCCGGGAGCTAAAGGGACAAATGTTGTTATGCAAAGTGGGCAGAGGACGTGACAGAGATGTGATCACATTTGACAACTTAAAAAAAATGATGCTATTGATTTACATTTGCCTCTCAACTTCAGTGCATGGCACAGTTTTGGATAGAGCCAGTATCATATGAGCCTTGTTGGAGATCAGATGCATGATGACCTTGCAGTTTTTTTTCTCTTAGGATATGTGAAGCCCCAGCCTTATGCAGGATAACAGACATGAGGCAGGTACACACCCAGCATTCCCACAGTGTTGGCTTCAGATATACATTTCTATGTAGGTTTTCTAGTGTTTATCCAATGCACCGGGCAGTGTGGGAATACTTTGCAAAATATCAGAGTGTCTGTAATCTTAATAAACCGTCTCTCTAAATTACAATCTCAGAAAATACCACGGTATATGGTATCACACAATTATTATTATCAGTTACAATGACCCTTAAGGAATGAATATAGAAGGGTTTTTTTTGGTTGAACAAATGCTTTATTATAATTGGAACCATTTTTATGCCTCTGCATTGGCGATCGCCGTGGCCGGAGGCATTATGTTTTCAGGTTGTCCGTCGTCCGTCCGTCCCATTCCTGTGACCATATCTCAGGAACACCTCGAGGGAATCTCTTCAAATTTGGACCAAAAGTCCACTTGGACTTCAAGATGAAGTGATTAGATTTTGGAGCTCAAAGGTCAAGGTCGCTGTGACCTCACATAATTTTTGGCCATAACTCAAGAATTCATACGCTAATTATGACAAAGTTCCACACAGATGTCTTAACAGGATAAAATGATGAAGGGATGACATTTTATATCTAAAAGGTCAACGTCACTGTGACATCATAATGTCATTATTCAACGCCATAACTCAGTGAGACATTTGGTCGGATACTGAATTGGTGACACTAATCTTGAAACTGTGCTGATTGTTTAGATCGTCTGTGCTGCCGGGTTGAACGTGTGTGTGAAACATCCACATTTCCCCAAAAACACACTGAATAATTTTATTAAATTATTTCAAAGTCTTCACTACATATATTATATGAGTCTAGACAGACATGGATGTAAACTAGTTTTTAATGGAAGTATGTGTAAAAAGTCTTTTGAAAATAATTTCGCAAATAATTAGCAAATGTACATGGTATGATATTTCGTTGCTTGGTATACCGTGAAACCGGTATTCCACTGCAACCCTAGTCAACCCCTACTCTTCCACACATTACCAGGTCTATCAGATTAAATTGGGTCCCAGCTGGCCTGGGCAGTCATGGTTTCTGTTTAACTCCACTCAAAGTCCAAACCACTGTAGCATTTAATGAGCCTGAACCCAATTTAAACACAATTTTTTACCATGACATAAAATGTACCGTTGCGGAGTCTCACTCCCCTTCTTTTTATACCTTAACAGGTTTTCACATTGTAGAAATAAAACATGTCTTGTCACTGCTGAGAAAGTTGTTCCTTCTGTGTAATTTTCCTGTTTTAGTATTCGTAACTGAGAGCAAGCTTACAAGCTCTTAAATGTCACAGAAAATGTCTGCTCCTGAGGCAGTTGGTGCAATGAGGTGGTTTAGGGTGTGGAAGCTACAGAATGTATATCATAAAAGCAGTATGTTGCTCTGGCAGAGAAAAGAAGACTTTCTCAGTGTACAGGTCCATCAGAAGTTGCAGCCTATGAAAGCAATACATTTTCCTGTTGTAACTTAAGGGATAAATATTGTTTGTAGTGAATAAATGACCTTTATTTTCCGTCTCTCTCCGTCTCATCTGCCGGTTTTCCCGCAGAGTGTATCAGAACCTGAAGTCCCTGCAGCTCTCCCTCCGTCCCAGCAGGGTATTGACGAGTTGTCAGAAGCGGTGGCGGGGCTCGGCACCGTGGAGGAGGTCATGAAGTACCTGGAGCCGGAGCGATGGCAGCTGGATATGGAGGAGTTGTACAAACCTACATGGCATGTGCTGGGGAAATCCTTCATCCATAATAAGAAGGCTAGAGGTAGGACACTGAAATTAAATACAAAAGTTAATATGATTAGTTTAGAATTGCAGTATGTACAAGAGGCATGCATAGTAGTAAAAAAGTACAATTTTAAAACATCATCTTAGAAGACAGCCATTGAATATAAACTGAAAATAATTAGTGTCATAAAAAAAAGTTTCCTTGCACACGAAGTGAGTGTGATCATGTCTTCTCTGTGTCTTTGAGGAGGAGCTGATCTCAATCTGTTGAGGGAGGAAGTTCGACTGTACAGCTGCACACCACGCAACTTCTCAGTCTCCTTGCGTGAGGAGCTGAAGAGGACAGATGCCATTTTCTGGCCAAGCTGCCTCCTGGTGAAGCGCTGTGGTGGAAACTGTGCCTGCTGCTCTCACCGCTGCTACGACTGTCAGTGTGTCCCCGCCAGGGTCACAAAGAAATACCATGAGGTAAACATCAATTTGATAATGCAATAATACCAGAAACATGGAACCTGTTAGTAACTGTGATACAGTTATTTGAAGTCTTTGGATTTTTAAATTGATGCCAGTTTAGAATCAAACATATTTAGAGGTTTAAAAAAAGAAGAATAAAGGTTCAAGGCATTCTGACAAAAACTTATAAAGCTTTTATTCAGATGGATATTTCATGGTGGACCTTTCTTCTTTTTTGAACCTTTGTGTTCCCTCCAAAGAGCACTTTCATTACATTTGTTTGAACTTCCGAGCACCCCAGACCTTTTCTTTTCTCAAGATTTCAGAGGTTAAATTATTACCTAGTTGCAAAGACTGGGACTGGATATGCTGGCTGAACTCTGTAAGGTTTAATATTTACCCTTGCACCAACCTTAGACCAAATTATGAACTTTATATACAGGATAAGTATTCATGTTGCTGTGGATATCCTGTGATTCTGTAGCCTTTCCTAGTTACACCCTTTATCCAATATTTCCAGTTGCACACAAGTTACAGCATAATGTAATAGACTGACTGACGTGTGTTGAGCACATTCATACTTCAATTTATGGATTCCATGAACTGGTATGTAGTGCCATCATCAGGCCAGCTTAACAGTTTTACCCCACACCTACATGTACTGTAACAGCACTCTCAGAAAAGCAATGTTGACATTACAGCGCAAAATACTTGTGTGATGAAAAAAATGTAATGCCAGCCACCTGTGGCTTGGAAATTGAGATTTGAAAGCCAGAAATGTAAATTAAGTCACAGGTATTATCAGAACTCTTAAAACAAATTATCTTTTTGTGCAATAGGTCAGAATAGGTCAATTTCATCTTTCTCAACGTTAGATACAGATACGGACGGAGCCTTCTGTCTGTACTCTGTGTTCATTTTGTCCGTATTTCTGCACGTTTTCTGAAGGATACAGACTAAATGGAGCAGTACCACTGGAAATCACGGCGGCAGTGTGGCCAATTTGTTCAAGCGAGAGACGACCATAGACATGATGAAGAAATTTAAAAAATTAAGGATCGGAATGGCGAAGTATTTAATAGCTATAGAAATGTGTTATATATCAATGTATTTAAAGGACTCATAGACCACAATCATACAACACTACCTTTGCTTTTGTTTCTTTCTTAAGAGGTACTTTATTACGACCTCCTCCACCGTCGCCATGTTTGATTTTGTCAGAAATGTTTTGTCTCTCTTTTGCCCTCTAGTGGATTTATTGCTTAACATCAATTTCCAACGTAGCCAGACCTATCTCCACGGCGCTGGAGGAAGGTCCGGCTCCAGTGTGTTTTCACTCTTGGATAGGGAAAAAAAACTCTCTGGCTTGTTTGTATTTCTTTAAACCGATCACAATCGTCGTAGGCGGCTCTATGCCCCAACTGCAGCAAAGGGACTTTAAGAACGGGAACATGAAGGGGAGGGACTTCCTGTCTGTACTGGTATGTGCAGAAAGTGAGGTTTTATCCAGGCACTGTTCATCCAGTAAAGCCAGACTTTTGCTAACAGAAAGGACACAGGGAAGTCTGTGAGCAGTGATGGTTACATCGTTGTGTCTCATACGTAAAGGGAGCATAAATGAGCCTTCAGTGAAAACCTTGAAACATGGTAACACCCATGTGTCTGTTTGAAAGAATGCATAGGCACACAAAGTGGTTTCATTTCTGAAAAACATGCCCACTGAGCATGCTTTACACAGTGTTTGATGTCCAGCTGTTAACCAAAGCGTCCTGCTCTTTGACAGGTTCTACTGCTGAAACACCGAAGCGGTGTCAGAGGCCTGCAGAAGTCCATGACTGATGTGCCCTTGGAGCACCATGAGGAGTGTGCCTGTGTGTGTAAAGATGACTGGGACTGACCTCAGACACGTGTAATAGCTGCCACTGGAATCACACGGGACGTTAGAAATGAACCTCTGCCACTGTGGCGACGTTCTGTATCTCATCCACTTCCACTGGGAGCTAACAAGATTGTCCCTTTATCCTGTTGTCCTTTCGCTAATTGGATGAAGCAGAACAGACTGGAATCTAATAAATCTTCTGAATGGATTTGACTGCTGTGGAATACCAATAGTGTGCTCTGAGTGCATTTTAGAGAGACAAAAATTCACTGGAGCAGATCTGGACTATGTGCTCTGAAGACTATTTTCTTCAGGTCACAGATAAGAACATCGAGGCATTTTTGCCTCTTCTTGAGGTCTCTTTTAAAGTTCAGCCAGCGTGGGCTGATAGTGTCATGGAAAATGGGAGCTTCTTTGTTCAAGTACTTTTTTATGTCTATAAGTGAGCTGGCTGCAGCTGCCTTACTCCCCTTGCTCCTCTATTATTACCACCAAGGCAAAGAAAGGTGCTTTTTCATGAGCAGTTTTCCTTTGCTCTCCTCTTGTTTCACCACAGATTTAATCTGCAGCCACGGTATCGCTTAAATGCCTTGCTAATGAGACTGTATTATGTGTAAATATTTCATTTACATTTCCTTTCTGTGCTATCGTGCCTTTTCTACCAAAGATTCTCAAGGAGAAGATCAAAGTTGCACATGTAGAATCAGTCGGATTACAACTCTTCATTCGAACCCATCTCAGCAATCTCAAATCTGCTTGCTTCAGGAATGCATAGCGTCAAGCAATTCTTGCTACATTTGAGAGTATTCATCTTCAATATTTATTTGTTTAATGAAAGGGAAATTTAGGTCCAAAATGTCTTGTTTGCTACATGTGTCACTGTACAGTAGTATTTTTTTGTGATCAAATGTTTTTATTAGCCTCCAGTTTTCATTCTTAGTCATTTTACATTGCCATTGTGTCATGGATGTTTTTCAATTTTCTGTATGCCAAAGTTATTTATCTCTACTTTTGCAATAACTGTTTGTGTATTTCATTGTACTGAACATCAAAAATAAATTCTCCCATTTCTAAACTGGAGGTACAGTAGACTATTCGGGACTGGTGAAGAATAAACAAACTCAACTTAGATAAAGATGATCTAACACAATAGCAAACAAAAATATCCACATGGTCGCATTTACATAAAGCAAAGATGTTTAAAGATGTCCCTGGCAGAAATTATGATAATATTTGGCAAATGCGATATGTAGTTTCTGGTATGCTATTAGTACAAGTAAGTAACTCTGACCATTAGTGAATAAAGTACAGAAAATCTTAATGAAAGGACTTAACAAGAACTTGGGTTGAATTAACACATACAAAAAACGAATAGTAGGAATTAAAGAAGAAACAAAAGGAAAAGGAATTGTTAACAACCTTCTCTAAACTTCTAAAGAACCATCATGTAGATAATATTCCATGTGTCACCCAGCTGGAAAAAGCAAATGAGGAGCTACAGTAGATTATTCTGATTACCATTTGTTTATTTATATGTTTTCAAATTTGTTGTAATTTCTGAGCCATTCAATGATTTATTTGTGCAAGTGAT
>JAOVVB010234203.1:0-23647 GCA_028570985.1 Heterobranchus longifilis | reverse complement strand
ATTTAATGTTTCAAGAAAAAAAGTCCCAACAAATCAAAATGTAAGGTAAAGTGATTCCAGCGTGTTTTAGTGCAGTTTTAAGAGTTTTAAACATATTTTGTTAATTATTGGGATAATATATGAATATATGTGTATGTGTGTATTAACGTACCTTTAACTTTCCTTTCATCTTTTCAGCTGTTGCTGCTGTTGTTGTTGTTGTTGTTGTGTTTCCTATTGAATAAACAAAACATTTTATAAATTTCTTTTCAGGAAATTTCTCAGAAAATCAAAAAATATGTAGGGTCACAGAAATAGTAATGAATAATTCCATTAATTAATAACTAATTGTACAATAAAGAAAATAGGTATTGATACATTTGTTTACAAATTAATTTATTACTCTATAAATAAACAGACTAAATATTATATATTTATTTTACAAATATTTTAATGGGGAAAAAAAAACCTTAAAAAAATGTTTTGAGAAAAAAAATCAATGTTTTTAGAAAAAATGATGTAATATTTTGAGAAAAAATTCCCCAAAAAGTCGTAAGGTTTGGGGGAAAAAGTCATGATGTTTTGAGAAAAAAAGTCATGTTCGAGGGAAAAGTCATAATGTTTCAAGAAAAAAAGGAACAATTTTAGAGAAAACAATCATGTTTACAGAAAAAAGTCCCAAAAATGTCAAAAAATCAAAATGTAAGGTAAAGTGATACCAGTGTGTTAATTTTCCCCTTTATTTATTATTTATTAAATATATGTATTTTCTGTATATACAGAAAATTATCTTTTCAATCATCATCTGTAATACAGAAATAAATAAGGTTGCCCAAATAAAATTATATTATTTCCACATTTATTTACTTTCATAGTTAATTTTCTCTTGTATTTTTTTATTACTTTATTTTTAAATGTATTTATTTTCTGTATGTACAGAAAAGTATATTATCAATCATCCTTTGTAATACCGAAATAAATACATTTGGGCAAATTAAATTAGATTATTATATTAATTCTGCTATTTATTTACTTTCCTAGTTAATTTTCCCTTTTATTAATATTTAAATTTATTTATTTTCTCTATATTCAGAAAATTATTCAAATTAAAATAATCTTCTAAATCATCATCTGTAATACAGAAATAATTAAGTTTGGGCAAATAAAATTAACAAAACAACTTTAAAGTAAATGTTCTCTGTTCTACACTCTGGCGAGTTGAAGATATATAGATCATAGACTGCATACATCTTTATACAGTCTATGACTTAGATAGGTATACATAGCTTTTGTGATTTCATCCTTGTGTCTACTCCTTTCTTATTAGCATGGCTTCCTATCTGAAATAGTCGTGTTAGCTAAGTAGCTAGCTGCTCTTTTGTTTGTAGCCGCATTAGCTAACATCGACGCAACTTAAGCTAGTAACGTTAATTTAACTACTTGCCAACTAAACTAGCCGTTAGCTACGATAAATAGCCCATCTGGTGCCTGTGGTCTTTGCTCCAACATCGTAGATGTAACGTTTGGCGTTAGCTTCATGGATAAAACAGTTACACACTGACGCTACCGCCGCAAGCTAGTTCGCTAACGCTAGCTTGGGCAGTTACGTCTGTACAACTCCCCCAAAGTATCGAAACACCTGAATATACAGCGATACATCCGCGATGTTGAAGCAAAAACCACCATAAATAGCTGTTCTCCCTTCGTAGTATTGAGTTATTATTAAGATTATATTAGTTCTTAAAATACATACCAGACATACGAACATCCTTGATTTTCAAACGCTGAATCTGCTTCCGGTTTACACTGGTATGCGCATGCGCAGTGTACAGGGACATTGGGAGTAGGGGGTGCAGAGGAGGCTGCAGTACCCCTACTGGTGGGAGGCTGTAACTGCAAGCCTTTTTTTTGGCTGTACTAGCTAATGGGACGCCACTCATAAATAATATGGAGGATGTGGTTCGTAGGTTTAACAGATTTTTTGTAAGCGTGGGACCATAATACAATTAAATAATCTAAAATAGGAATGTAGACTGACTAAAGCAGACAAAAGGAATGCTTTAAAAACTCAGACTAAACTGCTACCAGTGGGCATGATTATGTTACAGTGGTTGATGTAAAATATTTATTTTTAACTTCAACATCACTTAGAAGATGTATTACATTATTATATAAAACATATAGTGTGTATAGTGTACAGTATAGTGTGTCGAAAAATGTGAAAAAAACATCATAGTATAGTATGTCGAAAAAAAAGTCCCAGTATAGTATATGTCGAAAAAAGTGAAGAAGCGTCACAGTATATTACATCGAAAAAAGTCATAGTATGGTAATAATAATACATTTTATTCATAGAATACATTTCAAAGACACTTTATTTAAAATGACCTTATAACAACCCTTTAAATACATGAAACACAACATTAATCACACATTAAAAGCAGTTCTGAAGTGGTGGGTTTTATTTCAGATTTAAACATGGTCAGATTGGTGAAGTCATGGATGTGCTGAGGGAGAGAGTGAAGACTATATCTGGTGCTTTTTCTTGAGGTTTGGTGACGAGGTTAGCATCAGAGGAGCTGAGGCTGCAGTGAGGAGTGTGGTGGAGGAGTAGGTTGGTGAGGTAGGAGGGGGCCTGGCCATAGTATGTCATTAAAAATGTTGCCAAAAATGCCACCAAAAAGTCACAGTATATGATATCGAGTCAAATTATATTATGTAGAAAAAAGTCATAGTATAGTATACATTAAAAAAATGGAATAAAATGTTATAGTATAGTATGTCGAAAAATGTGGGAAAAAAAAATCATAGTATATTTTGTTGAAGAAATTGTGAAAAATCATCATAGCATTGTATGTCAAAAAAAGTCATAGAATACTATGTCGAAATATGTTGGAAAAAAAAGTCATAGTATAGCATGTTGAAAAAAGTGAAAAAAAAGTCATAGTACTATGTAGTATGTTGAAAATGTAGTATGTTGAAAATGCCTGAATGAAGAATACATGGTGAGCCGAACAAGGGAGGTGCTGCAACCCAGAGACTCCTGCGACCCGAAAGTTTCCCAGGCTGGCATCGAGGTCAGGACAGGATGGAAGTGGAGGGCGGCAGAGGCTGTGGATGCTGCAGAGTCGCGGCTAAGGCACAGGGTGCTGGTGGGTGCAGTGACTCGTGGAAGGGCTGGCCTGGGTAACAGCACAACACCTCACTACGACAAGGCACAGGGGAAGGACAGGAGGTGGCTGATCCAGGAGGATGTGAGAGCGTCAGTCGAGGAGGAGCAAGCCAGCAGGATGGTTGGAATGCGGCAGCAGGGAGCCTGGACAAGATGGGAGCAAGCCCTGGAGTGCAAAATCTCATGGGCTGACCTTTGGAAAGCCGAGCCCCATCGAATAAGATTCTTGATCCAGGCTGTCTATGATGTTCTACCAAGCTCATCCAACTTGTTCTGCTGGGGGAAGGTGGAGTCACCAGCTTGCCCCTTGTGCCTGAAGACAGGGACCCTGGAGCACATCCTCAGCTGCTGTTCAAAAGCCCTGGACGAGGGGCGCTACCGCTGGCGCCATGACCAAGTCTTGAAGGCAGTTGCAGACACCATCTGCAGTGGGATTAGCCACTGAAAGTGCTTCCGCCCAATTGAGAAGACCATCGCTTTCGTCAGGACTGGGGAGAAGCCAACATCTGCTGCCAGGACCACCTCTGCTGGCCTGCTAGCAACGGTACAAGACAGGGTGTTGAAAGTTGACCTGGGGAAGCAACTGAAGTTCCCAGAAACTGTTGCAGCAACAATGCTACAGCCAGACATAGTGCTCATCTAGGAAGCCTCCAAGCAGGTCATGCTTCTGGAGCTCACCGTTCCCTGGGAAGACCAGATTGAAGAGGCCAACGAGAGGAAGAGGGCAAAGTACTCTGAGCTTGTGAAGGAATGCCGAAGCAATGGGTGGCAGGCGAGGTGTGAACCCATTGAGGTGGGATGCAGAGGGTTCACAGGCCAGTCCCTCTGCACAGCCTACAACATGCTGGGCATCACTGGAGCCAGTAGGCGAATGGGTGTCAAGGCGACCACCGAGGCAGCAGAACTTGCGCTATGGTGGCTGTGGATCAGGAGAGAAGAGCCGTGGGTGGGGTACACAGGCTGGGGACTGATCAACCCTGGCTGGGTCACATGGGTGAGGGTGTATGATTGTTGAAAGACCCGAAACACCCACTGATGTGTCCAGGTGTATCACAAGATGATGTATGAAACAGTATATAAAGTATAGTATGATGTCGAAAAAAGGAATAGTATGGTATGTTGAAAAAAAAATGAAAAAAAAATTCATAGTGTAGTATTTTGCAAAAAGTGAAAAAAACAAAAACATTATTGTATAGGATGTTGAAAAAAAGTCATAGTATAGTATGTAAAAAAAAAAAAGAAAAAAACGTTATTTTATAGTATGTCGCAAAAAGTGAAAAAAAGTCCTTGTATAATATGTCAATAAAAAGTTTTTGTCACAGTATAGTATGTCGGAAAATGTCTTATTATAGTATGTTGAAAAAAGTCATCTTATATCGTCAAAAAGGCATAAACAATGTCATTGTGTAGTGTGTAGAAAAAAATTAATAGTATAGTATGTCTGAAAAAAAATCATCAAAATTCATAGTATGTATGCCGTAGTCCTGCCTGACAACGACTGCTACCTGACCAGACCTCGTCCGTGGAGGCACCTGGCTGCGCCTGCTGCCTGCTGCTCGCCGTGGTGCCATATGGACTTTGGTAACCCGATCGCTGCTGCGCCTACCGCCATGGAATTAACACCAAATGCAGATGGATGGTCACCACATGCAGATGGACATGTGAGCCATGGTGGCACGCTACACCTCCTGCTGTGGATTACTACTGCTAATATTACAACAAACACCAAATGCAGATGGAACCCAAGAGCCTCATCTGCTCAAGATTTCTGGCTTAAGTAAAAGGCAGTTTTTTCTGTTGAAGGCAGTTTTTTTTCTCACGACTGTCACTTGATGTTGGGACTTTTAAAATCATCAATCAAATCATTGAGCCTGTTCTAGTACTGCTCTATATGAAAAGTGTTCTGGGATAACTTTTTCTATGATATGACATTATAAACAAAATTGAATTGAATAGTATGCTGTAAAAATAGTCATAGTACATTATGTCGATAAAAGTCTTATTAAGTATAGCATGTCGAAAAAAAGTCATAAAAAAGCCATAGTATAGAATGTTGTTATAAAGTCATATAGTACAGTATGTTGATAAAAGTCATCAAATATGTTGAAGAAAGACATAAACAATGTTCTTGTACAGCACGTCAAAAACAAAAGTCCTAAAAGAGTCATAGTATGTCAAAAACAAGTCATAACAGAATTTGTCAGAAAAAAAAAGTCATGGTAGAATGTCAATAAAAAATCATAGTTAAAGTGTATAGAAAAAAGTCACAGTATAGTATGTACATAAAAGTCATAAACAAGGCCATAGTATAGCATGTTGATAAAAAGTATATAGTATAGTATGTCAGAAATAGTCATAGTTTAGCATGTCGAAATAAAAGTTATAGTACAGTATGTAGAATTTTTTTAAAATATAAAAGTCATAGTCAAGTATCTTGAAAATAAAATGTCATACAAAAAAGTCATAGTATAGTATGTCATAAAAATGTCAGTTAAGTATGAGTAAAAGCATGATTTTTATGCTGCCATCAATGAGCAACTCCCCCCTCTCCAAAAACAAAAAGGACACAATTTATTTTTAATAATCTTATTCTGAATAAATAAATAAAGTTAGACAATTGCCTGTTTTTGGAGAGAAAATGGTAGGTTGTTTTTGTTGCCATAAATACACAATGAGGAAGTGGAAGGCTTTAGACAAAGAGAGAGTGGAAGGACTGCAAATCAAACTTGAACAGACAGAATATTGTATCATGATGCTCCATCCCACTTCTGTTGCTGAGAACACTGAAGTACTGTTTCTGGACTGCCCCAGCCATAATGGCCCATAGAACAGCAAGACTACAAGACACAGAATTCTCAAATTCCACAATAACTATTCATTGGTTCAAATGAATAACAGCGATTGTTTTGTTTTAATGTACCACTGGAGGGTCTATCTATTTTTACCACTTTCAAATAGGAAACTTGTGTAATATGATGGAAGAAGTATTTAGATCATACTAAAATGTTAAAATACTGCAAAGGTTCTGCATTAAAAATGTGAATGTGCTCCTTGAACAAAACTGTGTTATACGCTCATACAATATTGAATTATTATTGTTAATTAATTAACGTGTAAGCAGCATTTTGATGTTGTAGCTGGTGGAACTACATTTGAACATTTTACAAATTGACGTATTACTTTTTGATGTGGTGAACTTAGCAAACAACTGCCAGTTTACCAAATATGAAACAATATTAACATGCTTTAGGAGTCACGTTTAGCTCTGTTTTTGGTCTCCACCGAACGTTAATTTCGGACGCAGCCCATATGTGCTCCCAGTCCCTTTTCAGTTTTTTTTTTTTTTTACTTTTTTGTGGGAAAACCATGTTAAACAAAATATTGATCATAGGAGAGTATTTTTACATACTTTAAAATGTGTCGGGAGGAGATCTTTAAGATTTTAGAAGCATAAATGCAATCGCCAGAACTAAAAAGCTAACGCTAACTATCCAGCGGTCGCAAAACGTTAAAATCACTGAAGCTTGTGTTAGCCACATACCTTATTTCAAACGTCTAACCAAAAACACATTTTAAAAAACTTGAGACAAGGGAACTGGAAGTGCTAAAATGCAAACTCGGGCACCCTACAAGGCTCTGCATAGGGCTGAAGGAAACTGTGGAGTCGAGTGAGTGCTCACTCACTCACGCGGCCCGTTTCAAATGATTATAAAAATATTGATTATAGCCACTTTAAGTGCAGTACTTAAGTAAATGCATTCCTCTACTATATTTAAAATAATATGTTTAGTTGGAGAAATACAAGATGTCTTAACGTCGTTTTTTTTCTCTAACAGGCCTATTGAGTGCCAATTTGTTTGTTTTAGGTGACAGACTCTTAGAAATCCCTGTCCTCTGCGCAATGACATCATTATTTTGGTCACTAATGTTGTAGAAGAACAGGCATTCTCTTTGGCTCACTCAGCGATTCTGTACTGTAAGAGCAACATATGGCCTTGTGTGAATGGCATACCAGACAGCAAGACAGTTCCCAGCATGGCCTCCTCTGGAGTTCCCAAGCAAGAACACATGATCCACAGACAACATTTACTTTGTGTTGGGTCTAGTAAGACACGAGGAATGTTCCCTTTCATTCACTTTGCCACAGATTAAACTGCATACAAATATCACCTTGTTCTTGTGCTTGGAGAGTGCGGGTTATACTGTACATCGCCGGCTGGTGAAATTGGCCACGAAATGAGAGACTTCTGGTATTAACAGATGGCTGCCTCGCTCTGCCACTACTATTCCATGTGGCTGTGCTTTACACATGACCCAGTATCCTCCCTGCCAAAACTCACACTTTTCTTCCTCATCAGAGGACATACATGTATCTCAGAAAAGATTTATGTCTCACACAAGAGTAAGTTAGGAGGGTTGTGAGGGCTGTTTTTGAAAAGATATCTGTAGTGAGTTCCCGGAGAGATAAGATACTTCCTGTTAAATGGCCGGAAAGCATGACTTCATGGATGTCGTAACAGCAGACATCTGAATCATCACTGGTGATCACTACGATTTTAAGTATTTTGTTATAATTAGTTTGTGGTAATGTTAAAGTTTACAGTAAGGTGACAAACCGCACAGTTGAGCCTTGTTCAGCTTCTAAATGTGTCCTTCCTCTGTATGTCTACGACAGCCTGTCTAACTTTGGATCTATGCTTATTCCATCACAAATATGGGGAAGTAGGAAGTATTGCAAATGGCTTCGATGTAATTCAAGGGTTCTGAGAATCAAATGGCAATCCCCAACTACAGGAGATGAACTCACTGGCATGTTAATACATGCCATTCCAATACAGTTATACATAGCTCCAGGGAACCATGGCTAAAGGGAATTTCTGTGTTTCAAAGCAACTCAATACTGACGTGGAAGAATTCAAAATGTTTGGTGTTCGTCGTCATTGCTGGTAACAACCGTAGACAGAGGGAGGGGGAGGGGGGTTTAATTTAAAAAAAAAAAAAAAAAAAAAATTGTGTTTGAACCACTATGAAGAGAATGTGTATTTCAGTTTGTGGGGTGAATTTGGGGAATGGTTTGGAGGTAGAACTTCAGCAAAGTGCAAATATAAATCAATTTAGGAAGGCGTAGAGAAAAATAATTTTTAAGAGGTATAGGGATGAGGAAGGGTTGGTGGGATGAATGTGAGGTAATTGTTTAAGTTATATGTGATTGACACTGGGTAGATATTTGGTTTATACATAATAGGATTGGGATAGTCGTTTGAGTTGTATATATGATAAATATGATTTAATTGTTTGAGTTATGGAGAAGGGGAATGACCATATTGTTCCTACTCCTTGATATATTTTTGTGTTGTTTATGAGAATTTGTATATTGAGAGAGTTTGCTGTATGTTTACGGTTCATTTTATTGCTATTCTTGTTTAGTTGTTACATGTTTGAAATAAAAAATAAAATTTTAAAAAAGACTGTATTCCTATCATACGGCTCATCTAAATAAAGACAGCATGGCTCAGAGGACAGCACATGATGTCATCTCCTCTTCAGTGACATGATGTCAGAGACAGCATTCGGCAAAATACTGAGATTAGGATTATTCTCCTCGGCCCTGAACATCTGCTGTAAACAAACAGAGCGAGACCACTGGGAGTAAAAATCCCTGCAGTAAAGATGGCAGTTATTCAGAAGAGAGTGGCTTTTACCGCAGAATGGCCCAAACATTTATCTCTAATAGGGTAATGGCGACCCTTTCAGAAATGTCAGAACTATTAGAACTATTATTATGTGGAAATACAAAACACTAATTGATTCGACTGTGAATTGGTCCTCATCTAAAAATGACTGAGTCTCTGTATTCAGCGAGGGCATGCTGAATAAATGCACTATTCCAGTTATTGTGCATCAGAGGCAGAAAGCAGCTGTGAAATTATTGTCAGTCATGCAGTATGCTAAATATGTTCTCATACCCAGAGCAGGTGTGAACCAGCTCTGACTGGCTTCTCAACAACACACACACACACACACACACACACGCTTGCAAACAGACACGTGCCCCCTCCTCCTCCTCCACCCCCCCCCGAGCTAAAATCCTGTCAGTCTCATGCACATCTGCTTCCCCAGCAACTATGCTGAGTAAGCACTACATTAGCCTCTGCTTCCCTTCATGGGTGATCATAACAGGACAAAAATACTCTACTTATCTGTCACACAAAACATATTGTGACAGCAAAACAAAAGCTTATGAATCACACACACACACACACCCTTTTTTTTCTATATATGGAAAGTCTTTTCCTCATCAAAGCATTTAACTGGAAAAGTTCTCTACCGCAGTTCACAATAATTTCTCTGTAATTTCTACATGAGCAGACGTGAGTTCCCTACTGATTTTCTTGAGTAACTTAGTAACAGGGGGAAAACACGAGCTGTTAAGACTGCACAAGTTGCCTTTGAAGTTGGCGGCAGGACTCAAAATGATTTATAATTACAGAATGCAAAAAAGGCTATGCTTAACTCTCAGGTGAGACGCTCAGTTGGTGCCAAAAAGCAGCTGCAAGGGAATCCCACACATGAACAGCTACTGCGTGTTATATCTGAAGATAAGTGTTTGAATACGACAGCAATAAAAACTGGTATGTTTTGATAAATCATTTCTCATTACTTTTGTACAGTACTGCTGATATACTAGATGCACAGTGCCAGTTACAGATAAGAGTTCTCTGATTAATGGCTCTCTCTCTCCCATCATCCCCAAGGCAGTGTGTTCCTATCTTGCACTGCGGCTACCCACTGCCTCTGCCTTATCGTGGGTGTCTTTTCAGACCTAATCATAGGTTTGCCCTGCAGGTATGTGGCTAGCCGGGTTCAGTCATGCTGGAAAACCCATCACTCAACAGCTTTTATTATCACAACTGCGAGGTGTTGCTAGGCAAGTCTCTTCATGTGCTGTGTTGCTGCTGTGAAAGTTGAAGATTTTAGTTTCAGCCTGCTACAATATTCTCAGTCATCTGATCTCAGCCCCGAAGCTGGAACTAAAAGTGTTTTAGTGCCGTATTTAAGTCATTAAATCCCACATAGTGACAGTTATTGGGCCATGAACTGCTGCACAGATCAACTACAGAACATTTCCCTCCACCTATTTTTTTTTCCTGATTTTGAAAGCTTGGCTGCAGTTCATAAAATAATTTCTTCAGGGAAGGGAATTTACTGCATCATCTTTCTGTCATCTGGTGAAGAACATATTAATAAATCTCCCAGATGAGGTAGAAACAATACCAAACCAATAGAGAATCCACAAAGCTGGAAGGAAGCATAAATCTGACATAACACTCAGGAGAACACATATTTCTTCCAGCAATTTTTGGAAATGTTTAGACTGTGTAGTCTAATCATTCGGTGATAAGCCAAAGTACAACTGATTTCTGCCACTGGCAATAACACACATTGTGATTCATCTTGTGAGCACCTGAATCTTGTTTTGCCTGGAATTATGAAAATGACTCTACAGTAGGGCTGTAACTAACGAATATTTTCATTATCGATGAATCTGTCGATTATTTTCTCTATTAATCTAATAGTTGTTTTGTCTATAAAGTGTTAGATAAAGTTTGTAGATTAAATCCCAGAAATTAGCATTTTAGCACTTCCGGTTCCATCACCTCAAAGTCAGTGAGTTTTTTTATGTGTTTTTGGCTAGAGGTCTGAAATAAAGTATGTGGCTAATAGAAGCTTCAGTGATTTTAACATTTTGTTCTACAAGATAAAATATGTTTGTAAATACCCCGCTGGTGAATTTAAAATCTTTTATGTATCTTTAAAAAGGCGGTTGCTAACAAGTGGATGAGACTACAGAGGTTGTCGAGGTTTAACAGTGACGACGATGACGTGGGATGGATGGCAAAATGTGACCATTGGGGAGTTCGTTTATAAACTCACATTAGCTTTTTACTTCTGCCAATTGCATTTATGCTCCTAAAATCTTAAAAGTGGTGCTCATATGGAGAGATTATCTTGCTAGACAAAAAGTGTAAGTATCACAAACCATTTTCTGCAATGATCCAAAATCCAATGTAAAAATACCATAGACTTTTTGTGGAGTGAATCCAGGGTGATGCTAACTTCCTGGTTGGCCTACAAAAATATGTCATCCCTGGGGCTCCCTATAAAATGTCAGAAAATTGTAAATAAAATAAAAAAGATTAGTGTTTCACAAAGCCCAAGATGGCATCATCAAATGTCTTGTTTTGTCCACAACTCAAAGATATTCTGTTTACTGTCATAGAGGAGTAAAGATACAAGAAAATATTCACATTTCAGAAGCTGGAATCAGAGAATTCTGACTTTTTTTTTCCATTTAAAAAATTGCTCAAACCGATTATCCAAATAGTTGGTGATTAATTAAATAGTTGATAACTAATCGATAAATCTTTGCCGCTCTACCCTACACCGCTTTTTAAATTCACTGTTTTCTGTAAAGTTATCCTTTGAATATAATGATACATTAATATTCACTTTGGTGTTCATACTAAAAATGGTATAAGTTTGGCAGACATGATGTGAACTTCCCTCTCTAAATGGCAGCATGGATGTTTAGATATTAACGCACTCTCATTTCCTCTTTTTTAAACAACAGAATGCATTCATGGCTTTACTGGATATTGTACTTTTGCCAAATACTGTTAAAATCATAATAAAGGGCAAAGGATATGTTTAACTGAGGCTAATAAGCTTCAAATGGCTATTGCACAACACTGTCATTAAATTTGATCACTCCCCAAGTTGCAGAGGAGAGCTGTATCGGAAGTATCTGTGGTAGAGTACATGTTGTGTCATCTTCCTCTTCCTTTAAGCGGTTTGAGTGACTCGTAGTGGGTGTGTCTGCATTGTGGTATTGACAGATCTGGCCCTGTCACTTGTCTTTGTGTCAGAAAGCCTGTGGGAGGCAGGAAGTCAGGCATCTGAGTGGACAGAAAGCAGACATCTGACCACACCTAGAGCCCCGGGGCTGGACAGACCAGAGTCACAACTCTGACTTCTCAAGAGACGTCTGAGGTCCTGACTCAACCACTTTAGTTTTGTTTGTGTGCTATTGACTTTCAGTTAAAAAAAAACAACTCTAAACAAAGACAAACAAAGGGTATTCAAGTAAAAATATACAATATATTTGTTGTATAAACTTGCACAGAATGTCTTGGACATTTAGCTTTACATATACTATACATAGGGGTCAAAATAGGGTCACTTTCGTATCCTTCATGATTTTAAGAAAATGTCCCCCATAACAACCACATTTTATGTACATCTTTACAAACATACCAAACGAAACAGCCCTTGGATGCACGTTAAGAGGCCATGACGAGATACAGATGACTTGTATAAAAATCCCTGAAAATGTCTCTCTGTGAGGTAAGAACACATTTTGTCATTTCCTTTCATTCCCTCTCATACATCAAACTCACTCATTTGTTCTGAGACGAGACTGGCAATAGAGAACAGCTAATTACACATCAGGTTTCCCTTAACATTATTGTGCCACGGAAGGAGTAGCTGCAGACTGAAGACTGTCGGAGTAAAAAATGAGGTGAACATCCATTCCTTTATACACTGATTACTTACATATTTTGTTCCTTTCAATCGTGGCAAAAGCCAGTCCTATACACTATACCTCGACCTGGTAACTAGTTCGATTTCATGTTAAGTTATGGTCAAGGCCTCAACAACAACAGGAAATATGACCTAAAGGTTACAAAACAAGGTTCTTGGTAGAACATAATCACATGCAAATAATGCAGTTATAAGCAATAGAATGTACAGGGGCGTTTCTGGAGAATATGTTTTAACTTTGATATTTTAACAGAAAGTGGCCACTCGATCTTGCACTTAAAGAATAACTACTTAACATGGTGTTAGGTATAAGGTACACCGGATAAAAATGCTCTCTGTCGTAACGCCATTCTGCTGCAAGTGAGTTGCAATCAAAGGAAAAACTGGACAATAATTGAAGGCCGGATCACTGTAGTAGCTTATTTCCCTCAGCTAGAGTACCATCAAAACATCTCGGATTGGTCCCCAGAAAACATTCTGATTGGCCAAAGACTCCTTTTAGACCATCAAGGCAATAATCAAAATCGATACAAAGAAATACATTAACATCCGCTTTACAGCTGGTGAATAACAAATAACAGTCAAACAACAATCCTAGTTTTAATAGAAAAGTTATGAAATGTCCTGCTGTTATGGTCGTACATGACCATTGATTAATGCCATGTATGGTGGATAGCAAAAGTCATCCTCGTGTTAGAAATTAAGGCAGGGTGGATCTAATAGATCATGTTCTCTGTTCCTTTAACAGATCAATGTAGTTCCTTTTGGTGCAGAAATACTGTAACTGACTTCCTGCTTGTGTCAGCTAGTTAGGCATCTGACGGGCTCAGAAAAAAAAACCTCAGAGACGCCACAGGAAATGACAAAAAGGCTGTCCAATCAATCGATCCTCATGTTGACTCCAGCGTGTCCAGCTGGAAGACGTTGTGATTGGTTGGTGTGGTGAAGAAGAGCTGCTCGTCGTTGGTGGAACGGTTATCACAGGGACTGTGCAGCCCCAGAGTCCTCTCAAAGTCCAGGAGCTGACCCATGAAGTTGAAGTTTGGGGAAATGTTGGACTTCTTCCTCTTGACAAAGTCATAAGCGTCGTTGAGAGAAAGGTTGAGTCTCTGCATCAGGTAGGCCACGGTGACTGTGACTGAGCGGCTGATGCCGGCCAGGCAGTGGACCAGGATGCCACACTGCTGAGACCGAGCCTCATCTGTGAGAGGAAGGGGAATCTACGGTCAGCAGAAAGTCGTTGTTCTAAATAATATTTTCATTGATTAATATTTTCCTGTAATAAGATGCTTAAGGGCATTCCATAGTTGGTAGCGTGTGTGGTACCGGCTCTTAGGCCGTGGTTACACTGACTTGTGATCGGATGCGCCAGATCAGCTGTGCCGGCACACTTAATACATTTATTTTATTTTATTTTATTTGTATAGCGCTTTAAACAATGTTCAAAGACACTTTACAGAGAGTAAAAACAAGAAAATTACAAGCTAAAAATATAAAACACAATATTAATCACACATTAAAAGCAGTTCTGAACAGGTGAGTTTTGAGCAGTGTTTTGGTCGGTGTGGTCTCTGAGTTGTTTGGGGAGAGAGGGAGGGGGCAGCTATGGAGAAGGCTCTGTCACTTCAATGCAACCTGCCTTATCAGATGTATTTCCGTGCGGACATTCCCCAGCAATATGTGCGTACAAAATGGCACTTTATATTTCGTTTATTTTGTAATGGTGGCAGGACCCATACGAGACATGCTTTGTTGAAGAGAGAGATACGTGTGATTAACGCAGCTATTGTTTTTCTCAGTGCTGTGAGCTCCAGCCCCAGGTTTGCTCTCGCTCGGGCGAGGAACTCCAGTGCGGCGGGAAGATAATGTCAGACCTACGTTTGATAAAACTGTCCGTATTGTGCCCACTGCACACATTCTGTCCACACCTCACTGAGATCTGAACTCAATAAGAGCCAGGCCGCCTCAGCGTTTTGTCTGGCTGATCGGATCCCAATGCGAGCAAGATCCGATCTCGGAGAGTACAGACTTGACAGTTAATGCATCCAGGCATGATTGGATGACAAATGCCGCATTGAAAAGACAAGTGTAACCACGGCCTTAGTTGACAGAAGTAACCCTGTTGAGGGTACAATAATTAGGGGTGTAATGATTCAGTCAACTCACGATTCGGTTCGATACAAGACTGAAAACAAATTAAGATCTCACAGCTCTTAACTACATGTAGCCTATGTAGTTTACATATTTTGTCATATATCAGGTGTATGTATTGGATTGTTCCCTATGGAGAAATAGTCAATAACAATAAGTGATAACATTAATAACACTTAATCAAAAACATTCTGAATGAAACACATTGTTTTTTCCAGAGCTGATGATGGAATTAACTAACGAGTGAGCCATCTCTGTTGAGCAGTGCGTTTCAGTGGCACTGGCAGCACCGTTTGGGTAGCAACAATACTGTCACCTTTCCCAAATAATCCTGTCAGAGAGCTCTTTAACGCTTGTATTTTTATTAGTCACACCACCCAAGTTGATTATGTTACTGTTGACAAATCGAGCACATGTGCTAACATGGAGAGGAGAGGGCAGAGAGGCATGCAGGGAAAGAAAAAAAACCAAACAGGCAGAGAGCGACTATGGAGCGGGGCATAGTGGCCGATTGGCATACGATTGTCAAGGCCAGACAGAGAGGCAACGTTGTGGCCGCCATGAAATTCCTGCCCTGCACACAACTGACTTAAAGCTTGACGGAGCATCTTCTATTTCCACCTCTGCTTCGAACGCTACGGCCAGTGACCGCGAACGTCATGGACATCAACAGGTCTGTCATGCAAAAGATTATGCCTATTGCGCCCTCTTCCGTTAACATTAACACACGATATCCACATCCTCTGGGAGTCGCAATTTAATTGACTCTATATTGTGATTCTTTTGCTTCACGATGCGTATCGTCATATTTTTGAATCGCAAAATACCGTGCCACGGTGTATTGTTACACCCCTAACAATAATGGTACATAATAGAGCAATAGAGCGGCTCAATTATTGTTTTAAGATTTAATTTGATCTAGAAAACAGCGTACCTAGTATACCATTAATTACACACATTAGCAAACAACTTTCAACTAAACAACACTACGCTTAACTTGTGAACCTGCATTCAAACACAACCCCGGGGAGTGGAAACAACATTTCCTTCCTCATTCTACCTCTAAACCCTTTGGAAACTATTTCATAATACACAGCCCTGCAACCACCAAACAAACAAGTCAACAAGCTGCGGCTTCAGGTGCAGTCGTGGTGGCAAGAGGCAACGAATCAAAAGTGAAATTGAAATTAATCTTGTGGTGCTTCCAAAAACGTGTTTAGTTTCGAGATTAATGTGTTGTTGCTCTGTATCTAATAAATTCAGATATTGCTGTACAACAGCTGATAATAGCCTATACAATAAAACTGTCCCACAAACCCATTCACAAACCAGTTCACCAAACAATTACTGTCAATAAATGATTCAGAAGTAGGCTACATTGTTATTAAACATAATTAGCAAACAATGACTTCATTAGTACTACGGTTTAAGTATCATAAAAAGGTGCCCAGCCTACATGGGCTTACTATTACTATACAGTACATACACTCCATGTAATAAAACCCCCTAAACACATACACACACTAAGAACAAATTTATTTTTTGAAAAGTGAGTGTGTCTGTGAGTGTTCTTGACCTACTCACCTATAAACGATATGGCCTCTGGGAAGAACTGGGACAGGTTCTGACTCCAGTGGTCCGAAATGGGGATCTGTTTGTACCTGAAGTGGCCGTCGTGCTCAAACATGTTGGGGAGATTGGGTGTGACGTTCAGGATGTACTTGATGTTGTACTGGCCCAGCACGTCTAGGTTGGTGGAGTCTTTGGCGCAGCCCAGGTAAAGATAGGGTAGGATCTGGACGGGGAAGGCAGGCTGATTGCTGGGGATGGGGCTCTCCTCGGACTCTGTGGCGCTGCTCGGCTCTCGATCAGATTCCCCATCGGAACAATCTGAGCTGATCCGGAGATTTCCAAAACCCAGGACGGACAGTGGAGGAGAGGAGCTGGGACAGGAGCTGTCTAGGAGGGTCTCGCAATGCTCTGGGTACTCTGTGTGGAACTTTACAAATCCACCTGGACAAGAGCCAAAACACAAGTTAACAAAGTCACACCAATGGCTTTTTTTATTTTTTATTTTTATTTTATAAATAAAGCAACACCTTGTATACACTGTTTATTTCAACCGTATTTTCAATGGCAAAAGGGCTGTTTAGTATATTGAAGCAGAACTGTAAAGAAGGAGCTCAAGTTCCCCCCAAAAAGAGCCATTCATGAAATGCATGCCTGTTCCTGCTAGAGCAAAACATGGCGCAGCCATTTTGGAATTTTAATTGAGAATCTCAGTGACACACAAACTTTTGAACAGCTTACAAACACCAACAACAACACTGGATGTACGTTGTGGCGCTGAGCGTTAACGTTTGTAACACAAGAAAACAACAATAATAGAGATCAACGGTACTCAAAAGTCGCTATTTCAAAGTTTAAACCCCCTTTCCATAACGTAAAAAACTTCTACTAGGCTTGCTAGCCTGTAATACAGTTTATAAAGATGCTAGGCTGTGCTAATGTTAGTGCGCAAAACTAGCTTGATATTTTAGAACATTTTAGCATTGTGAAGCGACTTATTAAACGCGAACGTCATAAACTATCGCAGACACGTTAACTAACTAACGTTACCAATATTCCACATTAATGTACAATTTCATAGTTCTATGGGTTATTAATTTGACAGAAAAACTATTTACCTTCCAGGTAATACGCTTTACAGCCGTCTTCCCATAGTTTTTGAAGAAGTAGACCCAAAACCGACGCTGCAGCTCCACTGTCCTGCCAGTCCACGGTGCACTCATCGTACAGGACAACCGTGTCCGTCTTGCACCGTCTTATGAACTTCTCTTTATCCTCGTGGTTGGGGATGATAGTCCGGATAGGTATGTTGCCCTTTTTGAACCTCCGGAGCATCAGCCCCGGTATGGCCAGGTTTATGGCGGTCTCAATGTGGGACGATTCATAAAGCTCGTGTGAACGGCAGTCCAGCAGGAGCAGAGAAGTGCCTCCGGACTCTAACTCGAGTTGCAGCCATTCCACGCTTTTACTCGGCGTCACATTAGACATATCGGACTCAATATCATACTACATGCAAGCACAAACACTTACTACATGGTCCACCAAACGACGATAAACTACATTTCATCCGAGAAAAAGAAGAAGCGTTAAATGTTGCTCCGCCAGTAGTGCATGGCGCTTCTGCTTGAGCGAAGAGATTTCCCCTTTTTCCTCTTCTCTATTTCCATCAGTCAGTGAGTCTGGTCTGCCCCAGGGCTCGTGGAGACCTGATTACACTTTAATTTACCATACACAAGTTGAAATGTGAATGTTTTGTAGCCAATAATCTCTTCATCAACTTAAACTACTCCATATCGTACCAGGGTCCTCCATGCACGTTCTCGTTTTACCATTCCGATGCATGGGAGGTTTTTTTTTTTTTTTTTAGTTGACAGCAGAGCAACTCAAGAGGGAGGAGTTTATTCCTTATGCTTTAAAGTCATAGCAGAAATATCACAAAGTTTGGCATCAGTAGGTCCTAATGGAATAATTTTGCCAATAACAATTTTGTCAATTATTATCATCATATAAATATAAACATATGTTTGTGCTATTATAGCAAGTTTATACTGACTTTAAGAGGGTCATTATCACAATTATTATTATCACAATCACTAAATATGATTCCCACATTTTACCTAGGGACTAAATTGGTTCTGTTCAATGTTACCAAATGATCTTGTAGTGACCTTGCATAACTTTAATTACTTTTTAATTGTATCACTTAAATAGGTGTATCTAAGTTAGTTGCATATTTGCATAATTGCAACCATAGACTGTATAAAATAGGTTGCAACTTGCATTATGGTCTTATTTTATTTGAGGGTGGACATTCTTGGCAAATTACGACAAATGAGGTGAGATTGCATTATTGTACATAATATGCATCATTATCTCAATATTTCCCAGACCTATGTGGCATTTTTCTTAAGTGCTCTCACCCTTTTGAAACAGAAATCCTATGATATACTGTATTTTAGTCAGCACCAGATACTATATATCTATACAGTATGTAACAATAATAGTTATATTACAACAACTGTGTTTATCACATAGGATTACAAGTGCAATGCCGTATTTACAAATACATCACACCCTCCATTTAGTACACAACAACAAATGTTTTCCTCCTGGAGGGGCATACTCCACTCACTCACACTGCTGACTACTTTAAATTGGTGATGCATTTTTTCTGCAGGAGAGCATGCCGAACATTTTGCTATGTTAGTATGTTGTCATCTCAGATGTATTATCAGATTAGACACAACCGTGAAATTGCTCTCCTCGTCAATTTTCATTTTATTCACGACGGTGAAGTACATCAAGGAAGCCTCTTTAAATTCCCCCACGCTATATATTACATGGTGACGGCAGTAGGGAATTCACAAGCATGTTGCCGTGTATGAATGTCTTTCCTTAGAATGCAACCACAACATTCCCATGGTTCGCTACTGATGTGTTTAATAATGCAAGCCAATGGTGAATGTGGAGCAGTAAGAGAGGGAGAGAGAGATGCGTGCAGTGGGAATCCAGCCACGCAGCTCATCTCTCTGCACACGTGAGTGGGGGAGACACAGATGTGCAGAGCATCGGGATTAACACAGAATGAGGAATCCAGCTAATCCACCACACACACACACACACACACACACACACAAATGCTCTCAACCGTAGACTGATCAGACACCCAACAACATGCACCATATCATCGCCACACTACACTGACACCATCATTCCAACACCTGCCTCCAGCAGCCTCCACCGCTCTCCTCCAGGAAGTGTAGAGGTGTTGGACCTGCCCTGAGACTTTACAAAACACAGCGATGGATGAAGGAAATAGTGTGTGCCAGTTAGGCACAGGACAATATGGAAATTTCATGTTACGATTATACTGGCCAAAATAATTGTGATACACAATATTATCCCGATATCATCAAAATATGCTTAAAACTCTTAAAACGGCATGACACACACTGGAATCAATTTACCTTACATTTTGCTTTGTTGGGACTTTTTTCTCATAAAATTATGATTTTTTTCTGTAAACATTGCAACTTTTTTTCTCAAAACATTCAGATTTTTTTCCTCAAACATTACAACTTTTTTTTCGCATGAAATGACGACTTTTTTTCTCGAAACATTCTGACTTTTTTTCTCGAAACATTCTGACTTTTTTTTCTCGAAACATTACAACTGTTTTCTCGGAACATTCCGATTTTTTTTCTCATAAAATTGTGAATTTTTCTGTAAACATTACAACTTTTTTCAAAACATTCCGACTTATCTGGAAACATTATGACTTTTTTCTCATAAAATTGTGATTTTTTTTCTTGAAATATTACAACTTTTTCTCAAAACATTACAACTTAAAAAAAAAAAGATATTCGTATTGCATCACAGATAGGACACTGTAGTAAACTGCAGTCAAATCAATATTCACAATTATCCTGATTATGGAAATTCACCTCGATCAACTTATTGTGAGTGTTTTTTATCACGATTCAAACTAAAATCCATTATTGTCCCATCTCTAGTGTCACTGAGGTCAAACGATGCACAAAGGAGTACACCCTGCCAACTACACCTTGGCACCGGCATTATAGATTTCCTGGATCCACTGTATATGAAGAAAGAGTTATTTTATGCAGACGGATGACCTTGTTTATTAATCAAATGGTGCTATTGTGTAGGATGCTCTGTATAATGAATAGTTTTCAAGATTTTAAATCGAAATCAACTAAACGCAGCACGTAACTGGAGTACAGATTCATGTTCTGAGCAGGCCGAACTTGCACGATAGTGGTGGTCACCTGACTGCTCCACTTCCACCAACACTTTGTTACATAATGCGCTCCAAACGTGAGCTCATGGTAATTCACTCAGACGAAAGAAGAGAGGAAACTTTGGTTTAACTACAGTCTTTGATTTACAAAATCCCAGGTTTTGCATGTCAAGTGCTGCTTTGAGGGCTTTCAGGCATACCCGACGGACACACACACACACACACACACACACACACACACACCCCTGTCTGTCACGTGCAGATGTACAGTGGGAAGCATTCAGAGATGAGACAGATGGGAGGAGAGCTTCCTCTCCATTGATGTTTCTCTGCATGTGGGAGTAAAGGGCTTTCGTTTTATTGAACTAAACACTACTATCTAAACATGATGATCATAGGCTACAGGATAGAACATGTCAATAAAAATGTTAATTCTATCTTGTATGGAAAAAAAAGCTACATATAATAACCAGGCTGCTACATCAATGCCAGATAAATCTGACATTTCAATTCATTTAAAACGCTCTATAATCTCGGATTTTTGCTGCGATACAGTCATACGCTGAGGTACATTGTAGTGTATTTTCTGCATTTTATTACAACCTATGATCTCCCATGCTATCTAGATGGGAAACACAATATCCTGTTCTCTGCTGATACCATCTAGCGGTTCATCATGAAAGCTGCTGCACTATGAGTCATCTCCAAAGGAAGGAGGTGTGACAGCCTCACAGCTCCATAAAGGAGAGCCAGTACGCCTCTGTGTGGTGAAAACCAAGAATACCGGGAAATGCATTTCATGAATGAATGACCAGATGACCACAAATCTGCCCTTAAGCTGATTATACACGAACACCACTACTTGATGCTTGATCTCTGCCTTTTTTTTGTTTTTTTTTTACTAAACCAGTGGGCTTTCCAATGAAAAATGAATGCTTATAAAAATAGTTATTGTGGCATTTATGTAATATGTCTGTCATGTAGTTCGGGGAGCCTGGGTTGGCTGGCACACTTTTCACTCTGCTGTATTTCTCTGGCATACTTTATGTCAGAATAGTCTAACCAGCAGCAAATGAAAGATTAAGGTCGCAGCTATAAATATATGCACACAAACATTTTCTAAAATTAGGTGATTAAAGTCATGTTGTGCAAATGTGCAAACCAGCCCCGTCATGGGGTTGGTTGGCACAATTTTAAATGCTATAGTTATAAAAAAAAATAAGCATCTGCCCTTTTATATTTAACCCCGCTCAAATTTGACTCAAATTTTATATCAAAATGTAGCTGATTCCAATGTCTATTAACTGGAAGTAACATATTCCCAATACCTCTATCTAACACAGTTTTATATGTTTAGTCCACACCACTTTTTTTTTTAAACTTTCGATACTAGAAAACTGAAATTTTACCCTCACCAAAAACTGTGACTTTCTGATGTTTTAACATAGTAGATGAGTGCAGATCAATAAAGCAAACATTTTGATGTTACATTTTTGTTTCTGCGACCTTTAAAGGACCAGAAAACAGCTGTGGCATGTATTCTACACCACCCGAGACTTAAGCCACACACTTCTCCATCACCTTGTATTTAGAATGTTACAGCCAGAGTCTTAACTAAATCAACAACGATGGATCACATTACCCCACTGCTACACTGGCTACTTGTTTATAAAGCTTTAAATGACCTTGCTCCTCCATATATCAGAGATTTTATTTCATTTCATGCTCCAGCCAGATCACTAAGGTGCTCCACTGCTTTCCTTTTAAATGTTTCTTATGTGTCCCATAAAAGTAGTGGTGAGAGTGCTTTCTGTTTTTATGCCCCTAAACTGTGAAACTCACTGCCTCTGGATATAAGAATGACAAGCTCTCTCTGTAATTTAAGAGCTATCGTTTTAAGCTATCTTTTAATTTAGAGCAATATCATAGCTTATCGTTTTTACATTATTTAATCATTTTTTAACCTTTTATTTATTGATTTTTAACATTTTATTGTAATTTTTACTCTTGCAAATTGTTAATATATATGGCTTTAATTTTTTTGTCTGTGTTGTCTCAATTTTGCTGTGTGAAGCACTGCATGTTTGTATGAAAGGTGTGAGGATGGAGTTGTATCTGATCTTTGAGGGATATATTATCTCCAGAAGGAAGCAATGCCACATTCCATAACATGTTATATATAACAGATGTGAGAGATAACCCTTCTGCCAGGAGCACTGCGTGTAATGAAATGGTTTACACATACAGTACATGTATGTGCAGCAAATATCCTGGGTGTCATGATAAATGTAAGAGGATAAAGGACCATATTGGTGATTTGAGATACTGTGTGTTCACTGGGTTGGAGTGAATGCCTCTGCGATCGCATTCACTTCGAAGATTATTCTGGCATGAAATGTTCAGATAGATTATTCAGATTAGATCTTCGTGTAGCACATAATGTGCACGTTTGCAACATATTAGGAAGACAACTCACTAATACCCTCTGTAATATATTACATTGGGAAAAGAGGATTTTTTTTTTCAACAAGGCAACATAAAACAAACAATACTGAGTTAAACAATTAAAAAATTGCTGCTGTTTGCTACTTGCACATCCCCCCCCCCCCCCCATTGCTGACACAGTGCTTTAACAACCAGTTGTTGGAAAATGCTAATTTAACCTTTAGATGCTCTGAAACCTAATGCTATATAAAAAGCCTCATTTAAATGTCATGCATTTGTTTTTTAATAGAGGCATCTTACCTAACATGCTGATGTAAATTAAGCACGGGACAAACATATAAATACATATAATTATTATAAATGTGTAGCCTTTGAAATTATCTTGATCTAAGTGCTGACTGATTAACTGATTGATTCATTAATACAGCCACCTGTGATGGTTTATGAAATGATTTCATCACATGTGG
>JAOVVB010234169.1:0-23670 GCA_028570985.1 Heterobranchus longifilis | reverse complement strand
CTCTCTCCCTCCCTACCTCCCTTCTCTTTGTCTCTCGCTCACTCCCCTCTCCCTGCCGGTGTCCAGCAAGGTCACTGGAATCTGCAGCCAAACAAAGACTCTTTGAGGAAAACGCCAAGCGCTTTCCAATGAGCTGTGTAGTACACGACTGTCCACCTTAGTTCAGCAGAATAATGTTTGGTTTAGTTTGAGTTTCATAGTCTTAGTAGCTTGTAGTTGTGGAATTAAATCTGTAGATAAAATGGAAAGAAGAGGGGAAAAAAGTACATATTTGTGTAGGATAACAAAATGATAAAACAAACAACAAACTCGGGATGACAGGCAAGGCATGCCTGAGCTGAATAATTGAAAATAGATGAGTGCTGCTGTTGAGTAAATTTATGTGAGACAACTTATTTTCTCACTGATGCTTACAACGTCTGAATAAAGGCAGCAGGAAACATGTCAGTCTGCAGATAAAGACACACTCTTCCCTGCAGTGTCGTCTGCATTTCACCTTAAATTTAATGAGAGCTTTTCATAAGTAATGCCATAAAAATCACCAAGAGAAAAAAAAAACATGACAGCAGCGAAGAGAAGATTTAAGTTAGAAGGATATGAAGTTCAGGCTTAAAACACATAAAATATAACTTTTCACCAACTTACATATACTGACAAATTGAGGAGTTTCCTTCCAAAATGTCATTTTGCTCTAAACTGATGACTGGCACAAAAATAGAACTATGACTATGGCAAAATCTTTGCTAAATCTGTTTTAAGTATATTTAAGTATACCGATTTAACAGCCTGTCATATTGCTCTCTTAAAAGCCACTTTTGACAAAAAGCAGAACACATGAATTCTGATTGTGATTCTGATGAGTTGCTGGTCTACTGCTGCCTCAATAGATTAGTCTTTTTGTTCAAACAAACAAACAAACGATCGAGGCAGTGGTAGACCAGCAGCTTCACTGTGTCTTTTAATGCAGACTGACGCACGTCCCGCTGTTGGAATCCTTTTGATTGAAATACAGCCACACTTGAGTAGACAGTTTAGCTTTAAGCGTTTTAACCATGTTTGCAGTCTGCTCTACTTTTGTCATCATTTATCTTAAACTATCTCTACACTGCCGGCATCGCTGCTCCTCCGTCTACCTGCTCAGCTGACGAGAGGTGAACCGTGACGTAAAGTGGTATCGGAGTAGTTTTATGACACGTACACGACGTAGACATATGAACAGCCGTGTGAACAGCTGTCCGGGAAAACACACTCAAAAAGACTGCTACATTATAACCCAAACTAGTAACAGAAAGAACCAGTTCTGACTTCTGACTGAAAAACAACAGTTGTATGTTACAGAAAAACAAAACAGAGACCCTTTAGTTTGAGAAGAAGCATTCAATGCATTGTTTGAGTAATTTTTTGAACAAAAATGCCAACGTAAGTACACGAGCACAGTATCAGACCTGATACCGAGTACTGGTATCACTATCAGTGCATCCCTACTGTACCTCATACAACCACACTTCATCAGAACTATCCCTTTAACCATCCTTGTTCCCAAAATATTGGATGGTAATTTTCATGTAGCAGTTGTCATTTAAAAAGCCATTAATCAATTCTTCTGTTCACTTTGTGAAAGTGAATGCTGTTGTGCCGCATCATCACATTTCTCTCCTAAACTGACCCACTAGCTCGAACTGTGGCCAACGACTGCATGGGCGTGTGGCTGCGTGTTGACAGTGTGTCTCTTATTGACCACGGGGGACAATTCAAACACAACGGGAGGAAGATTTACCTCCAGCAACTTTAGTAAAAGGGCTGTAATTCTTGTTTGAGCGAAAGCCAAATGACACATGAAACTCTCCCTCTGGGTGGAAACCCCACAACAGCAGATGAAGAAGAGCATCAAACTAGCGCAGTGCCCCAGTATCTAGGCCACTACTGGGGGCTGGGCAGTGAGTGTTACATGGTCTGGTGGCTCCATAGCTTTTACAAACTCCAACAATGGCCTGCATTCAGCACAATTGTAGTTGCGGGGCTCGGACAGTTGCCCTCCAGCCCCTCCCTGCTATCACACTGCTGGAACTGTACCTCTATTATCCTATCACTCAATAAGAAAACGATAATTGTCGTCATTGTAAGAATTCTAAAACAAATAATATAGCTAACAATATATATAAAAAACACTTGACTGTTTTCAAATTGTTGTGAGCAAGATAGTGCAGTGCAGGAAGCACTTTTTGCATTTGTAGACATAAGTATAGGACAAGGTGTTACTCAAAACATTAGATTTGCATCTTTAAACATAGAGATTGTGCAGTATCTTCAGTCAGTTTTGTGCCAGCCTGCCCTCAGTGACCTGTTTTCAAAAGCTCGTGAGAGCTGATAGATAACAACAACAACATTGCAGCTTGTTTAGTATGCATGTGGGACAATAAATCAGCTGGTTACAGGACCGACTGTACACGCATACAGAGTGCAGGGCCAAACCAATGTATTCTGAAACATACTGCACTTTATGCACAACTATCAAAACTCTTATTTTGAAATAACTGTGTTTCAGTGTGTTGCAGGGATGACATATTTTAACCTGGAAGTTAGCATCGTCCTGGTTCCCTCGACAAAAAACTAAAGGGATTTTTCCATTGGATTTTGGATTATTGCAGAAAATAAGATCTGTGGTAAACAAACGTTTATGATACTTACATGTTTTGTTCTGCAAGATATTCTTCACAAATGAACACCACTTTTATGATTTTTGAAGAGCAAATGCAATCGCAGAAGTAAAAAGCGTTTGGCTATAAATACTCGGGGTGTAACGATACATTGATCTGGATTGATATATCGATTCAATGATCGACGATCCAATATCATCGATGCAAAGTGAAATTGTCGATACATATCATCGTCTTTAAGAAGCACCTTTACTGTATTTTCCCACTTCATATTTATTCTTTTAATTTTAAAGAAAAGATTGTTTCTCATTTAAATGTCTGGAAGAGCTCAGTAAAAATTGTCAAATCATATTTTAGTTGCTTTTTGTGAGTAGATATAAATGTAACTATGTTAAATGGACACATGATATCGTCTCATATCGATCGCAGGCCCCTGAATTCAATCAAATCGTATCATGGCGGATTTTGCGATATCAGCAAATATCGTATCATTGTCCAAAGAATCAATATAATATTGTGTCACAGTTAGCCACTTGTTAGTGGCAGCTGCCTTTTTTAAGACACGTAAAAAGGGGATTTACTGACGTATTTCATGCCGCAGAACAAAACAGATTGTGTTGACCACAGACCTTATTTCAGACATCTAACCAATAACCCATTAAAAAAAAACATTGCCTTCAAGATGAGGGAACTAGAAGTGCAAAAAAGCTGACTCATTTTCAGGTTTTAGGACTCATTCCTGCAGCACACTATTACAAATGGCAATCACACATCTTAGAATGAAAATATTTAATATTTAACTCAATTTCAACAGTCTTTCAGCCACTTTTCATTCACTAGCATACAGTCCCATTAACTGATATATTCATTTTGTCCCATTAAATGTCATTTAGCCATAATTCTATTCAGTTAAGCCTCTGGTTAGCTTGTTTTTATTCTATTCAACTGCTTTCCCCCTCAACTAGCCATCGTTATATCCCATTTATAACATCTCTTTTATGGAGTTTTATGTTTTCTCTTCTTAGAGCGTGCTAGGTCACAGTGTAAACCCGGCTTCGCAGTGCAGCATCGTGTGTTATAAAGAATTTAACCAGACACTGAATAGTTCTGACTCCGGGGCCTTTGCTCGAGGCATGACATCCCAGTAAAGACAGTTTTTCCTCCTCGTAGGGACGCTGTGTAAGTTGCTGCCTGTTCCGTTCCGTCTAAAAAACTGTCTGCGGTCGTTTGATGGGAGACAACAGACCATTAATTCCACTGTAAACAGTCCAGGAACGATATGAATACTAAACTCTGAGCCAAACAGCCTGTAGGGCTCAGAGTTGTGCAAACAGCCACAGAAGGTCACTGAAACACAGTTGTATTTTAAAAAAACTCAACAAGGGCCAAAAGAGAGGAAATGTTCTCTGAAGTACATAATCGGTTTATGATTAAACTTTAAAACATCCAGTCAGAGGAAACACAAAACTATTGATTTAACAGCTGGAAGCATGGTTAGATAGAAATACAACTCTTTCATTTTTTTATACAAAAAAAAACAAAAAACAGATTTTGTAAAATCACTGTCTTCAATCCCTAAAAATGGTTTTGGTTAAAGCAACAGCCCGAGCACCTACTGTATAAATGCATCTCAGTTTCTAAAAGTAAAGAAAAATATAAATTACAGTAGAGGACAGGTAATCTGTGTTTATAAGCAAATCACTGAATTCAACAGCCGCTGTGTAATTTGTGAGGCAGAAACAACTCTTTCCATGAGGATATCAAAAACACAAGGTGACACATTTGTTCTGCTCAGTAAACCATACCCAGATAGATTAAGGTTCTAGAAATAATTAACCTTTCAAGCAAATATTAACGCTGTGATTCAAAAATAAATGTTAGCTGTTCAAAACAAAAGAACTCGTGTCAGGTAATGACTGTTGAAGACATTCAAAGACAGGTAATTTACTCTGTAAACAACAACTTCCTGCACTCTATTAAGCCTTGACCAATCAAACGTATACTTTGTATTGAATCAGGTGTGATTTGAATTTCATTATTTAGCTCTCAGTCTCAAAGACTCTGGAGAAGGAGAAAAACTTTCTTTGGTGTCAGTACTCAAAGTCTGAGACTCACAGTGATTGGCTTTGATAGTCAGTACGTTTACATGATGTTTGAAAAAGTCGAATTATTGCATTAAAACACATGTAAACCTGTTAGTCAGACTGAAATCGTACTAGGTCGTATTTCTCGAAGTCGGACTAACACACCTAGATAATGCGGTTGGGGATCGATTTATTCATGCATGTATACGCTCAACTGGCCTCGAACTGGACTGGGCGTTCTGTGCATGTCCCACAGTTCACGTGGCGCTCTTTCACCCGGAAGTCGAAAGCAAACAGTCAAAGCATAGCATTGCAGATGTGGCGTAATTCTAACACTCCGGGAGCTTACAGCGTTCTTCTGCCTTCGGACATCGCCATAAGCACCAGGGATAGCATGCATTTCATTTGTGTCAAAAGTACAGCATAGAGTATGCACAAAATGTACCGCACTGTGAAGTTATCCATCTAGCTTGTTTGCTAATGCGTCAACTGTAAGAAGGTCCCGTAGCAACCAGCTGAAAGGCATCATATCGCCACCGACCGTAACGGAGGTGGACATACTTCGGTCAATAAAATAGGAAGTAGGGATTTTAATGCGATTTTATTGCAATCTCAGTGTTTTTTACAAACCATACCAGGTCATTTTGTTGCCTAAACAAAGTGTTGTTGTTGTCTAAACCTACTGAATTAGTCCCGTTTCACGATGTTAATCGCGACGTTAATGACGTGTCTATCACTCGATGTTTTTAAAAAGGGACACATGTTCGTATGTTATAATACGAACTGCTGTGCAATACTTTTCGTATGATATTATATGAACGGTTTATGAGAATGCCTTGAGTATACTATACAGTTCTGTTCCTGCTATACGTTGTGAGTTGTCTTTGAAAAGTCATGGAAATGTTTTGAACTTTTGTCCATGAAAATGTGTGGGAACCCTGCTGCTTGCTGAGTAACATAAAGTTCATTGTGTCTGTGTGGACAATACAAGAACCTTCCCAAAATAGAAAGATAATTCCCAGAGATCCTAAACCACCAGCACAGAGCATCCAGACCACCAGGCCAGGAAAGTAAGAGAGTCGTGATTTTCTTTTTAAAAATCTGTTGCCTTTGTATTTATTCCTCACCCTGCTGACCACAAAGATAAAACACGGTGACACAAAGAAATGAAAGACAGCTCTATCTGCATTAGAAATGTAGCTATTTCTGGATTATAAATCCCCCCTATATCCAATCATCCCGGAGATAAAGAGCACCTCTTAGCTGTGAAGCTTTGCCTTCTCATATCTTTTCTCTCCCCTGTGCCACAATGTGCCATATCATCACTACTGTAACACAAATGTCTCAAATAAATTAGAAAGAAAGCCTGACCAAGCTGTGGACATCAATTAGTTTCACTGTGTAGAATTCCTGATGGACTATTTTGTGTATTGATTAGTAGAGTGCACACTGCGAGAACCCATAGACGGCTTCATACAACAAGGAAAGAATGTAATTAGTAAAAAATCAAATGGATTTCAGCTATAAACCAGAAGAAAAGAGGAGAATTAGAATGATTAGTAAGAGTGAGGTCTCCCCAGGAGATGTGATAAATTATGGGATGCACGGGAAATTCTGACAACGACCTCTCCAGTTAATTAGCTTGGCAGTGGTTTGTGTAAAGCTGCCATTATGTGGCGTCTGCGTGCTGGGCAGCAATCATGCGTGTACGTGGACATAATGATTGGTGGACAGAGACAGAAATGAGTGGAAATCAGTTCATTTCATTAAAGGAAATTCAACAACCTGCCAACTCCAAAATATTAATTATTCAGAAACTCAGAGAATAACCGTGTTTTTGAAAGGGTTTCAAACCTAACACTAAGACAGGGGGGCGTGGTTTACATGGTCCTATTCAAATCGATCTAAAATAAGAACCATAATAGCTAGAGACTTCATTCTTTTTGCTACAGAAAGCCAGGGTTTCTGTCTTCGGAGTCACGTTGTACGCTGTTGATGACATCATCGCATCACATGACGTGCGGTCCAAAACCGCTTGACAAACTGTTGCAAACGCCTTAGCAAAAATTACATAGTTCAAATAACTTATGGATTGTTAAGAGATATTTTGTTAATGTTTCTATATTCACAAATCTTTTGGGTCAATATCTTTTGTGTGTTTATTTAGTCAAATTTGATGAAAAACATGTCTGACTTATTGACTTATTGACTTACATAACCTTTTAGCTGAGGTTGTACAGATTTTAAGGGTATGAAGCATTTAAAGATATTCTAAGAAATGACATCACAATAAGCAGAAATAATAATGTAGGCATTTCTACCATTTCTACCATTTCTACCATAAGGGTTAAAGATATTCAGAATCATTTACACTTACATAACGTATCTTCTTGTAACTTCAAACATTTCAATTGTATTAGTTAATTAAGCAGCTGAAATTGTAATGTAAGTAATGAATGTAAATATTAGGGCCGGGGCGATTTACTTTTCTCCCGATTCATTATCTATTGCGATTCTACAAGTATTATGATTTGATATTATAATTTATTGCGATTTTTGTTTACTTTTTTAACACTAGACCATGGGAAAAAACTGAATCAAACTTATTTAGGAAAATCTCTAAATTGAAACAGTAAAAATTTTTGATATTGTGACTGCATGTAGTCAGATATGTCCTCAACTCAAATGTATTGGTCATTGTCAGGAATGATGTATTTAATATTTTATAGTAAAATCAAAGAATAAACACATTTCCTTCACAATTTAGTGGTATTTTTGTTTTCATTTATAAGGGACACAGGTAACATGTTTTATACTTGTGTAATCTAATTAATCTCATTTCCATGTATAAATAAATATATATTGGATACGACATCACGTTAATCAAAGACTATCACAATAAAAGCGGTAACTTCCTCATATCTCCACATTGACAAAAATGAAGCAATTTAATCGATTCTGGCATTAAAAAAAAAAAAATCTGTTTTAAAAATCATCCTAAAAGATCGCGATACTTATGTGAATATTTTTTTTCCCCAGCCCTTGTAAATATATAAATGATCTTTTCTGTACTCCTGGTTGTTATAAATTACTAAATTGCCCACAACGCACGTTAAGATAATCCATCTTTCATGTTTTTGCATTTTTATTTTTATAATTAACTTGTGTTTCTGTCTGTGATTCCCCTGTCACTTTTGCTGCTGCTGTCCACTTGAGTAAAGTTTTACATGTTGTTGGCATTAACTTCTCCAAACTTTGGCTCTGGCAGCGGAAATGAATTCCACATGAGGACATACCCAGTAGCCTGACATTTAGTCACCAAATGACATTTCTCCATAGTCACTGTGTCTTCCTTCATGACGGAGTGAAGTTCATCTCACTATTAATGAATCTCCTAAAAATAGCGCTGCATGTGATGACTCCTCGGGGAGGCTGCTAACTGAGCGATGTGTGGGTTTACAGGAGGCGGAGAGTGTGTGAGTGAGTGTGTGTTTGTGTGTGTGTTTGTGTGTGTCTCTAAGTGACTGATTGTGCTCCTGTTTTTGCGTCTGAGAGAGAGAGAGAGAGAGAGAGATTCATGTATTTGTGTCAGCAGTAAGTAGGTGACTGTGAGGCGTTTCACTACAGTTATAGTTGCCACCGCAGAGCTGCAATAAACAGTTAAATTAAGAATCAGATGCCAGTGATTTAAAGGTATTAAGGGCTATTTGAGCAAAAGCTTGGCGATTAATCAAACTTTATTTTCAATTATGATTTTAGCTTCCAACAATTATGTAAACGAGATAAAATGTTTTTTGTGTCTCATTCCGTTTCACAATGATGCTTCTTGTATTACTGACTGGAATATATTTAATATAGTTTACCAAAATGTTGAACATATGTTTAGGAGTTTTCAGTAGGTTGTGGCAGTGCACAACAACATATTTGATCTAATTTATTTTGGTCTAATTTATTTTTATTTTTATATATTTAATATTTGCTTAGTAGTTTTCACTAGCATTGCAAAATAGTTATTTTTTATCAAATTTATTAATTTGTATATTATTTATTTAAATGTGTATATATATTTACATATTATTTATTTATCTCAATTATCCTTCATTCTGTTAATAGTTTTTAAGTTGAATTATATTTAATGTTCAAGAAAATCCACTGTTAAAAAGACACATTTTTTTTACATTCTATGAGTAATCATGTTAAATAATTGTGATCTCAGTATAGACCAAAATAACCGTGATTATGATTTTTGCCGTAATCTCGCAGCCCTAATTTGAACTGGAACATTACAGATAGGAGGAAGTAAAAAACCTACAAAGTTCAGGAAAAGTCTGACAGGTTTGAGCTCAAATGTAAATTTGTGTGCCACGATTTGAAGTACAATGCTGCTGGTGATTGGACTGGTCTTTGGAGCTGCATAGTATCTCCTGACAAATCATGTCAGTGACAGAGTGTGTGCACAGATAGCCTGAGGAAGATCTTGTTGGCTGCCTAAGAGAAATAATTGATTTATTTGGAGCCTACAGTGTGGAGACCTCCTTTGTGCCCTTCAAAGATAGATGACATTCGATTAGTTTGTCTGTAGTGTTGTACACAAGTGTTTGTGTTCAGGCTGCGGCTGCTGAGCTCCTGGTGTCGTCCCCCCCAGTGATGAAAATGTGTTTTTACTCATTAATTGGGTCACTTTATTAATAATTCAGCAGAATTCTGTGTTAATAGCTCTTGTCACATAAATAAGAGTGGAACTACTGTGAGCGTTATTTTTTCCCAAAAGCCCGTACCATGTATATAAACTAAACTCAAACACACTGACTGACAAAAGCCTCGGTTACCAAAGAGGTTACATTTCCACAAGAACCGGCCAAAGGCAGAAGTGAAATAAACAAGATCTTTGAAAAAGTAAGGGCCATCTAAATACAAAAAAAGCTTTCTGATGTAACAGACAGTCAGTGGTCTGTGGACTTTGAAATGTGATCAGAAAGTTGAGTTTACCGGGCATGTATATTTATTAATATGTAATTTAAGGGGGAAATGGCATTACACTGAAGACAGCCTGAAGGCATATAGACACCTGGTCCTACTTCAAGGCAGAATTTGTCAGTCTGATCAAAATAACGACGACTTCAAAGGCAGTGTGTAAAAAAATCTTGTTTAATTCCAAATATGCTACACAGTCCCTTAGAAAGTATTACCTCATGTTGCTTCTCTTTTGCTTTATATGTAAACTTATGTTTTAAATGATGCTTGCTGGGTTTGTTTGTGCAGTCGAGCTCTTCAGCTTTCTATCAATGTTTTCATTATTTTTCCACAATGGCAGACTCTCGTAATGCTGCTGTGTGTTGGTCACTCAGCAGTGCAGTAGCATCATGTTTGTAACCTCTAGCATGGGAATATCTACCAAATGTATTATGGGGATTGTAGGGGTGGGAATCTCTACGCATCTATTGATTCCAGTTCTGATTCAGAGGGAAATGACACAACTATGAAACGCATGAGCATTAATTATAATTTTTTTCTCACTGTGTGACTACTTGCTACTTTTAAAAATATTTGTAATGATCCATAATTAAAATAAATAGATTGATTTACTTCCATTATCTTATATTAATACAATACATTCATGTTTGTTGTATTCCCAAAGTATTTTAGTTTAGCTAGACACAACTTGCATCCAGTGTGGCTCTTGTCCTGGTCCCCCTTCCATTCAACTTCATAGAAGTTTTTTTAAGATTTTATTTTTTTGGCTTTTGCCTTTATTGATAGTACAGCTGAAGATCGACAGGAAAGGGGTGAGATAGAGGGGAAGACATGCAGCAAAGGTGGCCCCATAGTCACCAAAGTAAATATTGGACCCAGTTTTCACAAGAAGCCACATATCTCCTGAAAACTACAACACTAAAATGACAGTTTTCAGATGGACAGATCAGGAGAAAATTAACTTTGTTCGAGACCTTTTTTTGTCTCAGCAACAAACTCTAAATAAATAAATTGTGCAAATTTAACTTTTCATCCATCCACATGATGTTTACTCCACTTTCAGATGAGACCGCGCCCACTTAGGAGACAGGAAGTGTGTACCGTTTCTTATCATTGGCGGAGCCTGTAGTGCCGTAACTTTATAAATCCATGATCTTTGAAGTTTCACTATTCAGCTGGTTCATCCATACAGCCCGGTCTTATAAAACTGTTCCAGGGGATCATAATGTCGAGCACTGGGTTTTAAATTTCCGATTATGGACTTTTCTGCATCAAGACATAATCTTTCAAGAGAGAAAATGCATCTCAGAATCAATTACCCCCCCACCATTAGTTGTGGTATGCATCTCACACCACTTAGTACGCCCTTTTGTAGATATCTCAGAAAATATCTCTACACTGACTGACAGTTTGAAAGTGCCGGGTGCTGCACGCTCAGTTCACTGCCACATACATTACCATTAATTAGACCCAAAATGATTAGCATGAATTACTAAGCCCATAATGTTGGGACCTTTTGTGTTAATAGTGTAGGACACCCAGCGACTGAAATAGACTACTGAAATGCATGCTGGGTAAAAGCATGAGGCAGGGGTCTTCCACTTGGCCGGAACAGAGGGAAGGATCTTCTATCTGTCATTTTATCGTTATGAATCCATGCATGTGGAATCAGAGCTGATGAGTAGAGACTGAAATAGCTCCTGCTGTTGATTTAATAATGTACGGTGCAGCCTCTTGATAGCTAGCAGGCATGATGCAACGTGCCGTTTTACACACAGTACATGTATTTATGCATGAGCTAAGACATGATACGTTAGTAACAAACACACACACATGAGCTGGCAGGGAGACAGATGTAACCACTGAGAAGTGTTGAGAAGCTGTTGTTCATCAAATGCACCACACCGGTGATCACATTCATGTGAGGTTTAACAAATATTGAGATACGATCTCTTAGAAGTTAAATGGATTATCTGGGTGTTTCAGGGTTCCTACACAGTATGGAAAAATATTTGTGTTTCTAGACTATTGCACCTATAAAGTTTTAAAAATATAAAATTCACAATTTCTAAAAATAAATTAATCACACAAGCGGAGTGTTTTTTCATGGAGCCAAAAGTCAGAATATTTAGAGAAAAAAAGTCAGAATATCTTGACAAAAAAGTATATTTAGAGAAAAAGTCTGAATATTTTGACAGAAAAAGTTTGAATATTTAGAGAAAAAGTCGGAATATTTTCACAAAAAAAGTTTTAATATTTAGAGAGAAAGTCGGAATATTTAAAAACAAAAAAGAGAAAAAAGTTAGGCCATACGCAAGAACAAAAGCACTGTCGTCTTCTATGTAATCTACCAAGAAGGAAATTTGAGTCTGGAAAAGTCTGCAAATTTGAAATGTGTTTTACTTTTGTTTCTCTCAGTAACCTGTCCAGGTTAATCTAACCTAAACAATGGACATGTATTTAAAATCAGTGGTTATTTTGAAGTAGTGGAGATCTCAAAGATTCCAAAGATACCAAATATGTCAAGCCACAGTTTTGATCAAATGTATATAAAGGTGTGTTAGGAACTAACAAAACGAACAAACTAACTAACCGGCCGAGGCAGCAGTCGACCAGCAACTCCCGAGTTCTGTGAGGAAAAATGACTGTTTTTGCTGACTGGCATCTACTGTAGGTAATACACTTTAGTATGGATAATATCCCATACAACCCCACTTCAAAACATCTGGACTATCCCTTTAAGAAATAAACACATACAATGTTTTGGGAAAGTTGGGTTCTTTAGGTTCAGTAATGCAGGTGTCATCAGACCAAACAACTGTAACAAGGCTGCAGACCTTCATTCATTATTGCTGCATCAATACCATCATTTTTATTAATCACCATTAGTTTGTGGGGTTGGATCTAATCTGTGATGCTAGCACACTTCACTTTGATTTTCCACTACTGCTAACATGTTTCTGACTTTGTATGGAAACACTTTTGTTTCTCTTAATTACCCTTTCTGGCATGTGCCAAGATTAATAACTCCATCTAATCCATCTAATGTAATTACATGACACAGTAATTTGTTTACTGGATTAATGCAGGCATGTTAATCAGTTTTTGTTTATTTAGATTTCAAGATTCATTCACCTGATTTCCCCTGGTGACCGTGTTAATAAGACAGCTGTACTAATCAACATATTAATCTGGTTCTGATGAAATTAGTGTTTTTGTAAATGTAAAGATTGAATCTACAAAATCTTCTCATCAGATTTATCGCCGAGCTCAATTTTCTGCCTCTAGTACAGAACACACAGTATATGAACTCTGTCCTGAACTTCATGTCTGCTGTGTGTTTGGTAGATTTGATCACACGCTGACAACAAGCCCATCTGTGTTACCAAGGCGGCACAGTTGAGCAGGAGTATGTGCATTTTCATCATGACAGGCATCCGTGTGAATCAAATCCCTACAGCACTACTCTAACCCAGTGAACATTACTCATTCACGTTTACAAACGCAGCTTTTTTGGCAGCTCCTCCGGGATTTGACCCGGCCATCTCCAGAGTAAAAGGTGATGCAAGAGTGAGAATTTCTACTTATCTCATGCTCTGATTCTGTCACATAAGCCCCATGTAAAATATTATAGTTATTGCACTGATTCTACCCAGACACCTTCAGGTATAAGTGCCATAAGAAATGCTTTAATGTCTCTGCAAAGGACGTCCCTCAGCTGCATAGTGTACTACTGATCTGACTCAGACTGTGTTTGTTTAGTAAATGTGTAGATATGTGTACAGATATCATATATATACTATTGTCCCCTCCTGATGCTTGTTTTTCATTTAATCACAATCAAAGTAACCTAGTGTTAGGGCAGGGCCATATATCAATATTATGTCAATATCGTGATATGAGACTAGATTTTGTTTTAGATTTTGGATATCGAAAATCTCATTGTGTAAATATTTTGTGAAAGCACCAAAAGTCAACCCTACAATATTGTTGCAATATCCATATTGAGGTATTTGGTCAAAAATATTGTGATATTTGATTATCTCCATATCGCCCAGCCTTGCTCAGTATAATTGTTCTCCAATACTACAGGATTCCCAAAATTAGAAATCGGCTTCAATGCCAGACCACAAACCCATTTTTCTAACTTTTTAGATTTTCAGTGCAAGTCAGTGGCTTTGGTCTGCTGTGTCACTTGCTAGTTGTAAACACCAAGATCACTGTAAGGGCACAAGCACACATGCGCTGAATTAACATTGGCGATTATCCACCTTTTGCTTCCGGTGGCAAAGCAAATTTGTGTGGATTTCAAATTTTGACCGGCGAAGTCGCAGCATTTGTACCGGACGAATGGGAGAAATTCCACATCCAGGCGTCGTCTCACTCTCTCTTCCTCTCCTTGTAGTTTCAATACTCATAGAACTGAACATTTAGTAACTACTATTTTCATTTTGTGTGACGGCAAATCAGGACCAGCGGAAACTCTGGGCGTTTTTGCAACTTCATTGTCGAGATTATTATGTTTATTGCAACTTAAGTAATATCTGCTGCCTTCGTTCGACACACAGCTCCTCCGCTCGCTCAGCGGAGCAGCTTTGTGCGTCTGTGGCCCAGAAGCCTGCAGTGGTGTTGATTATTACTATTACTCGTGATGATCTTCTATATACTTTGAGATCTAACTGCCAGTGTACAGTAGGGCTGCACGATATGAGGAAAATATGTGATGTGCGATGATGTTGTTGAACATTGCGATAACGATATTACTTGCGATAAATAAACAGTTTATCAGTACATCACTTCTGCCTTTCTGCTGCTAAAATACAACAAATTACTTGTTGAATAAAAAAAACTGAAAGGAAGTTATTTCTGACATTTTTTATTGAACAAATTGAACTGAATACAAAAGGCACAATTAAAAATAAAAATATATTTACATTTTAAAGAGCAGCTTTCTACCGATAGTCTCTTTCTTTTGCGATGTGTTTATTGTGCAAATTGATATTGCGATGACGATAAAACAACAATGTACTGTGCAGCCCTAGTGTACAGTAGGTCTATTCAAAAAATCAATTTATGTGTTTTACATTTCAGTGTGTTGAGCAAAACCAAAAGTGTGCCGAGCAGAAACACCACAGCAGTTACTTCTTACCATCAAAGATATGTTGCCAGAATAATTTAAAACAGGTGACTCATGGATTACCATGCAGAATAATTTTGTTTTTGGCATATTCACTCTCCTATCTCATCCTCAGCCATTTTGTTTTCCTCACCCTTACCTGGGTGTCTTTTACCCCTCTTAATCCGATTTTAACACCTCTTGGAAAATAAATATCACCCCTGCCACTCCTCTGTGCCTTGCTGTCAGCTTTCTAGTGGCGGTAAAAAGCAGTCTGGGCCTGGGCTCGGTACTCATCCCTCTCCTCCTGCCTGTAATTGCTTCATTAGAGCCTCTGCAGCGTCTCTGCCTGGTAGCTGGGGAGATTTAATAAGAGCTCCGAGGATGCTCTCAGACTCTTGTGTCTGGGCTTCTAGGATATTGCCTTGGAATTTCTAATAGCTGGGCTTCGTTCCAACGAAGACAAAAAGTCAAAGAACATCAAACTAAGTACACTCCTGGATCCCTTCAGTCTTAACACAAGAGGCAAACGCAGCTCTCGCAAGCCTTTTGTACTGTAGCTACATCCCCAGCGGCTACTGCTTCTCTTCTACCGCTGAGACTGTAAAACAGAGAGGAGAGTGGATTGAGTTTCCCGTGGTCCATTTTCTGAGAGATGACTTTCAGCGAGATGCAGGACCGCCAGATCATAGGACAGGCTCATATAGAAGAAGCACAAAGTCAACTTAAAGCTTTACTCCCAATCATTTTCAGCCCACTCCTTCCTAATTCTCATCACTTCCTTCAGTTCGTGCTGGCCATTAAGAGATCCCTTCCTAATGCACTTTCAATGTAAGTGTCAAGTTGGTATCTTCCGAAGTAACTGTTTTCATAGCATAAAATTACCACTTTGTGTTGAGCTGCAGTGGAAGATATTCATTATTTATATATATATATATATATATATATATAAAATATACAGGTGGATTACGAACGGGTTCTTTTTGGCTGCTCTGAAGATTCTCATCAAAAACTTTTGTTTTTTGTTGGTCACGGCTGAAAGACTTTGCTGTGATAGAACAAGCTCTGGAGAAGTGTTAGTCGACGAAGGATTTCTTTAGTCGAGCACAGCCCTAGTGTGAATGTTTATCGCTGCATGTTTACATTGCATGGTAGCCTCGGCCACCTGTGTATGAATGTGTTTGTGAATGGGTGAATGCTGGCTTGTGTTGTAAAGTGCTTTGAGTGGTCGCAAAGACTAGAAAAACGCTATTTAGGTACAGTCCATTTAGTGGCTTGATATAGCATTTGACGACTTAGATTTGGATGTATAGGTATGACTGGAAATGATAGAAAAGATAGGGTCCATGCAGGTAGAGACATTTCCAGTCTATGAAATCAATTTCTATCTATTTTTCCTTCATTTTCCATCATCTGCAATTTAACTTCCTACAGTTTCATTCTCTTTGCTGCTATTTCTCAATTACTAGGATGAGAACTTTTACCCAAAACAACTGTAGGAAAAATAAAAGTATCTGAAGTCATGCCCTTCCTGCTGGCCCGCAGCTGTTTCCATAGTCTGTATAAATATGTATAAAAGATCTATTATCTGAGTATCCACTGTAAAGCAGAACCACACCAGGCCGAAAATAGCTGGAGGTACTATCTATTAAATTCCTAGATTACAACAATTAATCACAGTTACTGCAGTTTAAAGTATTGTCAATGTAGGAATTAATTCTAGTGCTAGAATCACTGCATTTCCCACAGCATAAAATCATCAGTCAAATGTTTAAAATGTGCTTGTTAATGGGGGAAATGGCAGCTGGAGCAGTAATATAATAAACCCTGAAGGTAGATGCAGTAGATATAATTATTATACAAGAAAGCCAAGGAGAATAATAAAGTGTAAAGGTGCCAACTGTTTGAAACACATGAGGGAAGATACCCCCCCCTCCTCTTAATTCCTCTCCTGACTAATACATTGCACCAAATCTACTCTTGACACATGTATTGAATAGCTATGCTCAAGTGAATTGTGACATTTCATCTGAATTGCTGCATTCCTGAGTTTTATTCCACCAGAACTGTTTTAAGCTAAAATGATCAATTTCTTTGTCATTGGATAATAGTGATCTGCGGTATGATGGTGGGGTATTTGTGGGCAGAGTCATGCATCCTGCCTAAACATATTATTTAGTTAGATTTTCTAGTATAGAATAGTTGAATTATATATATGCCTTTATATTGTACATATCAACATATAGTAGTAGTATTATAATTTCAGCAACTAGCGAGCATTCTTAGCTAGCTAACTAGCAATCATTAGCATTGCTAGCTATCTATAATTAGCATAACATTTTAGCAAACTTGTTGGAGGAAGAAATCCTGAAATAAAAAAAAAATTAGCCTGAAGGAAATTTCTAGATAATCCATTAATGACTTAGGGTTGGACTTTCAGTTTGTTTTAGTGACTTAGATAATTCGTTTTGAATTCTGCGGGCTTCTTGTCCCAATAGTTGGGATGCCCCTTTACAAGATCTTCATTGTCGTTACAACAAAATAGGCTACTCTACAAATGTATTTCTGCCAACAGTGTGTTGGTTTATGCATCATCATCCTGCACATGCTAAACTCCTATCCAAATATGTTTTAACTTTACATTAAATTGCCTTTGTTCTTAATGGGGGTGTCTTCCCCCATCTCACCCGATGATACCTAGTCATGTAGAATAATTGTGATTCTCTGGCATGTTGTGGATTCCAGTGCCATTTGTTTATCTTTGATGTATTAGAATTTTAGATGCATTGACATGCATGAAGAATTCCCACCACAGTAATAAAGCATTCAGTGTGAATCCCCTGCAGATTATAATGACCAGTGCTTAGACTGAACACAAGTATGGAGGGTGCTGCCACATAGTATCTACAGTAGGAATATACTATATATAGCAAACAGCATGGGGGATGGGGAAAGCTGATGACCGTGTGTGTTTGTGTGTGAAACAGGCTCACAAGATGACCAGAGGTGTATGTGTGTACAGTGTGTTTTTTGCCTGCATGAGCACAACCCTATAAAGAGACAGAGCTGTAGCTTGCGTTTGATTCCAGTGAATGTGTGCATGCATTTAAGTGTGCACACACGTTTTGCACCAGAAAAGACATGTCTGTGTGCAAGCTTATATCCCTAATATGTGTGTTGTGTGTGTATGCATGTGTCATACTCACGTGATGACCAGTGAGGTGGAGAAGAGCAGTGTTCCCAGCAGGCCACGCCGGCAGTCTGCGTTCTTCCTCTGGCGTTGGTGCATCTCGCCGCCACAGTTGTCACAGCAGCGGCACATGCAGAAGAAGAGGCCGACTATCGGCACCAGAACGGCGAACAGCAGGCCGACTGCCGCACATACTAGGAAGCCTATCTCGTAGTAGATGGCCTGGGGTCAGCGTGGGAGGAATGAGATGAAGGAACAATTTATTTGCAAAACATAATGGAGAAATGAGGTGAACATGGAAATGAGATGAAGAGAGAAAAGGGGGATCAGAGGTGGGGAGAGAAAAGCGGAGATGAAACAACAAGAGGGGGAATGGGATGGGGGGGTTGTTGAGCGAGGAGAGGTGAGTGAGGGAGAGAAGAAAGGATAGATTAATCATGGCGTAAAGGAGAAAAAGGGAGGACACACACAAGGAGGCAGAGGATAAAATGAGCAACAAATCTAAAAATATCTGGTAGGATCCCACCGCGAGAAATTCTCCCTCTACTCTTCGTCCAAAAGGGATTTATGGATAAACAACAAACACATTGCGTAACACTACTCACTGCTGGAGAATCCTTTCTTTCTAATTCTTAAATACTACAAGCCTTTTCAATGATGGACTCCTTAACTGCATTATTACACAACACAAATGCCAAGACTCTTTATTAAAATCAGTGGGAGGGTAATACGTTACTCATGTACACTAAGCTGGTTGAGAATTACAGTTTTTTTTTTACATACATTTCCAATAACCTGCAATATGCACTGAGAGGATAGCAACACATGAAGAATGATGGGGAAATACTCAAAGGAGTCAGAGCCATCCACGTAGCTCTGTGGTGCAGTTTTTCCCACTCTAATGAAGGAGAAAGAGCATTTCTGATGAAAAACCTGCTTCAATAGGAATAGACTACAAGGCAGTTAGTGTACTGCAGTCCTGAAGTACTTTAAACTTGAATTGAGTCATAAAACACAGATTTTTCTTGAATCAAGGTCACAAATCTGCCACTTGGGTGTGATAATTAAACACAATTTTGAGTGCAGTTCATCCTTTTTCATAATTTTTTTTGCAGAAAGTGTTCGTTTTGCAAAAAATCAAGTGTTACTCAACCAGTTTATTACCAGTTGAGGATATTAATAAAATGTGTAACACTGGTGAAGTTATGTCTTTACTTGCTTCATGATAGGATTTTAGTGACATATTGTTGAGTTACATGGGCCTTTATAAAGTGAGAGTCCATTTGGTGCACTGTAATGCAGTCTGATATAACAGCCCTAGATTCTACCTTCATGGAGGCTGTAACAATTTGTCCATCCCATTTATATCAATAAAAGTAGAACAAGTATCAGAAACACAATACAATAACATTAAACATAAGCTACAGCCTCCAAAATTAGCTGCTATTAGCTAGGTGTAGCTAATAAACTGAGTGTATATTAGCCTACATTTGGGCCTTTGAACAACCTCAAAAACTGATGGGACAAATTAGAAAGTGGAAAGTTTAAAACAATGTCATACAAGTGCACGTGCAGATATACAGTATCTGCAGTGAATAGTTAGATTGTTAAGATTAGGGGGAAGTTGTTTAGGTTAAATAGTTAGTAGAAGTGTAGTGAGGTCATTGTGGGGAGGACCAGTAAGATTAAGGCCATGTTCAGACTGCCAGCACAAATCATTTTTAGATAGATAGATAGATAGATAGATAGATAGATAGATAGATAGATAGATTTTTGTGGCATATCCAGATTGTATCCAGATTGATTTTAGAAAGTCTGGACAGCAAAGGAGGAGGTGGTTTGAAATGCGATTTTAATCGGATTTTTACTCATGCGTCTCAGTCCGGACGTGCTGGCTGCTCAAATCTGATTTAACGACGTCCACAGAGACGCTAAACGTACCGTGCCTTTTGCCAGGCTACGACCTCGACGCAGCGTAAACATCTGCGTTGATGAATTCACTATTTATCAGACCACAAATGAGCCAGCCGCTGGCTACCAGCCCACTGTTGGGCTCATTTTCTGTAACCGGTGTAGCATGAAAGCATGGTGGAATTAGCAAGTTAGCTCACTAACTAGTGGGTGGCTGCCTAGTTAGCTAGTTTGCTACTTCCCCCATGCTTTCATGCTATGCTGGTTAATGTTACAGAAAATGAGCCGAACAAAGTTGTCACTCATCTGGCAATAGCAATGCGTTTTCCTACGCTGCGAGTGTGGATGAAACATTAAGTTGTTAAATTTTATTTGGTTTAGTGGCTGGCTAGTTAGCTAGCTAGCTAGCTAATGCAAATAACTAGCATTTGCAAATAACAGTACAGACAGTCTGTCTAAAAGATCTGATTTCAGAAACAAATTGGATTTGCCTGCAGTCTTGAACGTAGCCTAAGATGCATGGACTGAGCCTGTTAACACAGGAGTGAGCGTGGGAATGCTGACTGTCAAATAGTTGATGTGCTTTGTCTCTGAATAGTCCGCTGTTAAATCTGCACAACCCTCATCATCACCAAGCCTCAATAATCCTTGACTTTGATTTAATATTAGAAATATTCAAGGTGACTCAACATGATTTCTTACAAATTTCCTCTGATATATTGAGAGAGTGAAATTGCTGCTGTTGGCAGGTTCTCAGAGCTTCCACCTCCTCTTGTCATGTACGACAGTGCCCCTGCTTAATCTGCCCCTATCTAAACCACACTCAGCACAGGCTTTGGAAATTGGCAAAATTGAATAGGGGATTGGCAATTCCCACACCGCATGTAACTTGTCACAATGATGTTCAATAGCTTCTCGTTATGAAAAGATCAAAGCAGGGCTGCTATCACCGCTCCTGAATGGACGCGCTGCTCTCCCGGCTGATTCACACTAATCTTAATCGCCTTCATAAGTCAATGACCCTGCCTTCTCCAGGGACCCGCGGCTTTTTGCTTTTTAACTTGCAGGGTGAAAAGAGATCTGAACTCGTCAGAGAGGAGTATTCTTCTCTGGTTCATTCGGAAATCTGCGCAAACTTGGAAGGCAATGAGAATAATCCAACCTCCAAAAGCTTGTGTTTTGCTGTGTGAGGCTCCTGACTGTTAAAAACATAGTTTACAAGATGGAGGAAGAAAAAAGACCCGCTCTGACCTTAAAGGGGAACGTCAGTATTTTTGAATCTCGACCCTAGTTTCCCACGTATTTGTGTCCAAGTGACTAATGGGAACAACAGTTTTTTAAATTGGTCCCAACAACTGGGTTGACACTGGTGCTTTTAGATGACAGACAAAACATACACTCACACACGGCCAGTGTCTCTTTTTTTCTTTGTCTTTCTTTGTCTCTATACATCTCTATAACTCTCTGGTTCCCTCTTTTTTTTCTCTGTTTCCACTGACCCTGAAATCATCCCTGTTTTTATCCCTTAAAGGGGAACAGCATGGACCCTATTGTCCCATGTACTTGTGTCTAAGTGACTCATGGGAACAACATTTTTTCAGTATTGAGCGAGAATGCTGTAACCAGCAGCCACAGACCGGGCCTGCAAGGGTAATTGTGCACTGTCAATGTAAAGTTCTGTCCACTAAAAGTGCTTGTTTTTGCCACTGGCAAAGAGATTGTTATTATAAGTATCTGACAACATCATGGAAAGGACCCTACAGAGGGGAAAAAAAGTTTTTCTTTACTTTTCACTTGATGCCCTCTGTTTGTTATCGTGTCCCCCAAAGGAGAAGCCTTGTTCTGAATATCGGGCAGCAACAGGTCCCACTCCTTACAACACAGGCATTCTTTCTTCCTCTGTGGGCATATAATAAGCCACAGCACACAGGAACACCACCAGTCTCCTGACCTTCACGGCCTTGCAGCAGCTGGTTCACCCTCCTCTGCCTGCTGCCCCCCTCTCTCTCTCTCTCTCACTCTCTCTCTCGCTCTTGCTCTCTCTCTCTCTTTCTCGTATTTTCTGGCTCAAGTAAATACAGGCAGCCATCAAATTCAAAGACCTCATCCACATTGTTGAAATCATCGAAATATTTAGCCTTCAGCTAAAAAAGCCTTTAGCTTTCAGATAACTCAGCTATCTGTACTCCAACCTTCACTAACGTTTCCACCGTTCAACAAGTCACCTCCTGACATTTCAGAACCAAACTTCCCCATCTTTCAATAATGCTGTCAGATACTTATAATAACATTTTGAGCCTGTCAGTGGCAAAAACAAGCACTTTTAGTGCTTAAATAAAAAAACAAACTTTAGTGCTTAAACAGTGCTTTATAGCCTGGTGCGATTACATTACAGGCGGTTCACGGCTGCCAGTTACAGTGCTCTCGCTAAATACTGGACCAATTTCAAAAATTTCAAATAACTTCCTTTCAGTTTTTTTAATTCAATAAGCAATTTGTTGTATTTTAGCAGAATACTTAAAGAAGCAGAAAGGCAGAACTGATATATTTATTTATCGCAAGTAATATCGTTATCGCAATATTCAACGTTATCTCATATCGCATACTTTCATCATATCGTGCAGCCCTACTATCTGCCCATTAGTATACATAGTAGCTAAAACTTTGTTAGTGATAAAAACATATGTGAAAGGAGCTGTTCTGCATAATGAGTACTTTTACTTTTGATACTTTAAGTACATGTTGCTGATAATTTATAAGTCACATTTTGAATTCAGGACTTTTACTTGTAATGGAGTATTTTTAGACTTTAGTGTTTACACTTTTACTTAAGTATAGGATCTGAGTACTTCTTCCACTACTGTCCATGAGAAGTATGTACTAGTCCAGAACACAGGACCTTCTTCCTGTATTTATTTACTTTCTTGCTCCCGTCTCCAGACACGTGACCAGTAAGCAGAGTCAACGTTCTCACGTGGTTTGTAGTGATGTAATTTGTTCGCTTGGATCTTTCTCTGTGTGAAAAGAAACCGAACTTTAGGTGTGAAAACGCCCTTAGACACAAAAACATGAGAAAATAGGGTCCATGTTGAAAAGTACTGAAGTTCCCCTTAAAGGATGATTTCAGGGTCAGTGAGAGAGGCAAAAAAGAGATTGTGTGGTCTGTCATCTAAAAGCACCAATGTCAACCCAGTTGTTGGGGACATTTTGCAAATATGAACGCTTGCATTGTCATTCTGCTCCTGGGCTCTGCTTGTTATTGGGTGAATCTTCACAAAAAAAGGTCAGAAATGTTATCTTTTTTTCCACCACCACTCTTCAAGGGCCTGCAGCTCCGACTATTTTTGGACTATAGCTTTGTCTTGGCAAGTGCCCAAAGAAGAAGGTGACCTTCCAATAAGAACAAACTGGATGATGAGGTGGCATCATGTCTGAGTGCTGAAGACAAGCAATTCTGTAACTCAGAATTAATTCAGATTTAAATCAAAGCAGCAGTCACAAGCACAGACAGTAAAAAATAATGGACGGAGCTTCCGTGTCTGAAAATGCGGTGCCAATGCAGAAGTGCCTTAAACTTGCATTCTTTACTATGGCCAGCAGGGGGCGAGACCAGTGGTTGCAAAAAGACTTCCGCTTGTATACAAGTCAATGAGAAAATTAACCTACTTCTCACTTGATTTATTACCTCAGTAAACAGTTTCATACTGAGTTTATGGTCTCAATCGCTAGTTTCAAGTC